>JACFYI010002893.1:541533-571899 GCA_014898755.1 Handroanthus guayacan
AATAAATAAATAAGAGGAAAATCAAGCTGCTCATTTTGTTGGTATAGCCCCCCGTTCTCCTAGCTCTGAAGCAGAAAACGGAACCAGGTTTGTATAACATTACACACACACCCCCATTTAGGGGGTATTAATTGTCATGTTAGACATGCTACATATGTTCTTTCTCAGTTGAACTAACGACATGCTGTGTCGCTATAAATTCTCAAACGGCTTAGAAGAATACACAACAGTTCGGCCAGAAATTCAAGACATCTCAAACTCAAACGAGACCGAGTGACAGCAAGAATCCAGAACTTTGCATACAAGATAAAATCAGTCGAATTATCACACATTCAAAATATTAAACTAGCAAGCATGAATATAAATCCTTCAAGATACTCATATGAATTACTGAAAATGTCAAATAAGGCTAACATTAAAACTCCAATAGGCAAAATAAAAACACTAATAGTGATTTGATTATAGCTCAAATTAGTCTAATATCCCATGTACGCGAATAAACAGCAAAACCATACTTAAAATAACTCCTCTTAATCGAACAAGCTGAAGCCCATATCATCATCACTCTCCTCTTTCGGCTCTTCCTGAAATATTCGCAAACAAAAAAACATTGTTATTTCATTTTTATCAAACAATTAATACATAAGAATGGAATTAGATAAATGTTGCATGCTCTTTCACTATCGGATTTGAGCAAGAAGATAGAATTGTGACAAAAATTCAGTATATTAATATCTAATACCAAATGCACTGCAAACAAGTTTCAATTTTCTACATCACCATATCCTAAGTGAAAATATATAGGTTTTGCTTTTAAAACAGACTCGAAATTGATCAAAGTTGATATGCATCTCTCATAATTGGATGTGTTCAATCATTTGCTGCACTATTACCTCTAATAAGACCAAACAAAGATTACCACTCAGCAGTAACTTCCCCTAAATCCAAAGGTCAGATATAGCCTACAATATATGTATAATCAAGCAAACAAAGAGCAACTAATATCTTCACCTTTTTCTCCTCCGCAGCAGGAGCAGCTGGGGCAGCGGCGCCACCAGCAGCACCACCAGCAGGAGCAGCAACTGCGACAGAAGCACCGCCGCCAGTGCCGATATTCGTGATAAGATCCTCAATGTTCCTCTTCTCCGCAAGCTTAGCAAAAAGACTCGGCCAATACGATTCCACCGTGACATTGGCCGCCTTCACCAACGTCGCGATTTTCTCGGCCTAATAAACAGAAAATCAAAATCAATACAAACAAAGAAAAAAATAAATAAAACAAATTTATGAAACTAAACAATAGAAAGCGCTTACAGTGATGGGGATGCCATCGTCGTGGAGAATCAAGGCAGCATAGGTGCAAGCCTGCTCGCTGATAGACATTTTTTCTTCTACAGAAACCGCAAATGAATTTCAGTTTAGGGTTTGGTGGGGATGGTGCTGCTGCTGCTGCAGAATACTCTAGGGTTTAGGTTTACGGGTTTGCTCTGATATATATGTATATATATATTTATATATTTCAAGTTGAAGCCCACGACGATTAACAATCCAGAGGGCCGTCAGAAAGCCCACGCATGCTAAGCCCAATAACCAAATGTAATATGGCCCAAGATAAGGTGGTCGTTATTTTGGATCGTGGGACGAGAAAACACACATGCATGAAATAATTAACATAAATTTCATATATTAAAATATAATATAGACTAAATTTGTGGGAATCTAATAATTAAAATATGATCAATATATTTAGATAAATATACACATAATGTAATATAATAGATAAATTAGTGAATTTATGATGTTTTATTATATAGCAGGTAGCTAACGTGAATTAATATTAAGAAATATATTACACAGAACACATGAAATATACTATCAAAATAACTATATTTGACCATAACACTTTATATATAATATAAAAGTATGGATAAGCACTTAAGATCTCTGATCTTAAAATAATATTTCATTTTATATTTCATAATAAAATAAATGTTAGTTAAGCATGAAAAAATATGTTTTTTTGTATAAAATATATTTTTGACACTTCTCTAAATTTTGTTATCGACAAAGATGTCCTTAAAAATATGTGAAATTCAGAAGTCCCCAAAATTTTTTAGCAATTTTCTAAATTAGTAAAGTATTTTTGGAAAAATGTTAAAAAATATTATTAAAGGGTAACCTAATAAAATCAATTAAATTTTTAGATGTATCAATGATTTTTCTATTATATCTTAACATAAGAAGGGACATGTAAACAAAATATTTCAGAATGTGAGTTTTCACCATTTCAAAAAAGTTTTTTAGTGACGGTCACCGTAGTTATCTTTACTAATAACTTTTAGCGTGGGTTGGTTTTCACTTTTTATAGAAAAATTTTAGCGCTTTCATGTGTTTTCCTCCAGAAGATACATTGGGGAGAATACAACCCATTGTTCGGAAAGCAATCTCACTTCATGCCGTGGGCATTTTTTCTTTTTATAGATTTGAAGTTTAATTTATACAGATTAATTACACTAACATGAATTCTTTACCCATATTCGTCTTTCTCAACCCACTTCTATTCTGTTGTTCCAAAAATAAAAATTTACAAATTCTGAAAAAAAAAAGAACAAAACAATACAAAACCAAACCAACTTCGGTAAAATTTTTCTCGGTCTCCTGATTTATAAAAATAAAAAAAAAAAAAAAAAAATTTCATTTCAAACCTAACTGAAAGCCATTATATCTCCCGGGGACCTAAAATTTTAAGTTTTCCACACTGGTCCTACAAACACAACATCATTTTCCACAAATTTCGGATGATGATGATTTTAGAGAGGAATCCTGCATCACCGTATATAGTAGCGCATTCTGGCACTGGTAGAGCTTCAGTTACCGAGTTCTGGAGTAGCTCTTGTTTTATTTTCTCACGTATAATGCGCTAAATAAGCAGTTGATCTGTAAAGTTCAACATCCTAGAAAACACTTGGAACGTACTGAAAACATTCGACTCAACATAAGTTTTCCAGACAGACGTCTTCGACACGAGTAATGTTACACAAACCATAACCTGACAAATCTCCAGCACCGAAAACAACAATTAAAAGTAAGATAGTTGTTTTGTCAGTCAAATCTCCAGAATGCCCAAACTAAAATATCTTGAGTTCTAATGTTTTTTCCAAAGCAGAGTAAGATTCTTGTCTGCAGATGCATTATAAATCATATGCCAATACACTCACACATCGCAGAAGCTTATATTTGTCAACACAAAATCACGGGCTGCCAGACCTAGCCTGTACCATCAAACCATTACTAATTAGAACATTGTCGAATTTGCATTTCCTAGAGAATTAAAATAACTGCAAAGGGAAGTAGAACCAATTACCTGGCGAGGGGATGCAGACCTCGACTTTGACCTCGATCTTGATTTTGATCTTGACCTTGACCTTGACCTAGGTCTGCACATTTAAGCAGAGAATGAATGATTGGTAGCGATGATATAGGCTTTAACAGAGTGACAAAAGAAAATTGCATCAGAATAAAATATAGACCGATTGTACCTGGAAGGTTTAACAGGAGATGCTGATGGTGATCTTGAAGCAGATCGGTCTGGTGACCTGCTGCATAAAGAAAAATTTATTCACAAGTATGTGGAACCAAATCTGGATGCTAAGCTCATTTCTTGCCACAAGTTCAACCTTCAGACCGAGGGCAAAATACAGTGTGCGTATTACCTTCTCCTCCTGGGGCTTCTGCTTCTACTGCGACTCCTACTTCGGCTTCTTGATGGACTGCGCTTGTATTCCTTGACCTAAACTCAATGGTGAACTTATTGAACTTATTGCTATTTAAGATTAAGAAAACTCCATAAAATTTCCTTGCTCATACTGATATAATGTAGCATGCAGGAGATATGGCCTCATTTTGTAAAAAGCAGGTATGACAGCAACGGAAAACAAGGTGTTGATACTACGGAAGCAAAAAGGAATCGAGAAAGCAAAGGAAACATAAAATGTACCCTGATATAAGTTCTGGTCCAAGGATTTCTGAACTCACTATCATCGAGTTTACGGATCTGTTTGATTGAAAAATGTGTTAGCAGCAAATCAGATCAAAAAAGAAAAACTAAAAGCTTAAGCAACATTACAGCATGAGTAAACTATAATCTTACAGCATATTTCATGTCTTCATAATTAGTATAGTCAACTAGTCCATAGGTTCCTGCATATCATGAAACATATCAGCGCCAATAAAGAGTTAAGGCAGCCAACTCATAAGCATAAGCTGGCATAAATGGCGTCCATGATTGGAATCAGTGCAATGGTCTAAATTTCTATACAATATGATAAAGCAAGAAACACACTCGACTATAGTAGAGAAATATATGTGTGTGTGTGCGTGTGTGCGAATAGAAAGACGAAGCTATAAAAATTTCAAACACAAATAGGCACAAATGAGAAAGAAAGAAAAGAAGAGAGAGGGGAAAAAGGGAAAGAAGCGCTAGTAGTTCAAATAATACCTTCACTGTCACGGGAGACTTCAGCAAAACAGACATCCCCAGCTTTCCGCATATGATCCTGAAAATGTCTCAAGATATTTATAACTCCAATCTAGCTGAAAGGCACAAATCTCTTACTTGGAGGATGTTCTACATCACCAACCTTCAAATCTTGCCAAGACGCAGAAGAAGGAAGCCCACGAACAATAACTATAGCAGAGAATCACAACAAGACACGAGGACATTCAGAAAAAACTGCAAAAGAAGAGTTACAAGTGCATTCACGCTATAAAGCATCATTAAGTAAATTGGGCACAACCTCGATATTCCGAGTGACGGGAAACACCATATCTCCCGCCGCCGCTGCCGCCGCCGCCGCCGCCGCCGCCATAGCCACCACGGCGGTCGCTTGAGGACGATGGACCTCTACCACCATGTGCGAGCTCGACCTATATTGAGTAGTTAAAAACCATTAAGAAAAGAGTATTTTAAAAAAGAAAAAATTACAAAAAGAAAAGGGAAATGCCCAAAAAGATTGAAGAAGAAATAAGCACATCAAACAGTAAGCAAGTTCAATTTTTCAAATTTGTTCTCACCCTCAACCGACAACCATCAAAGTTGTAGCCATCTCTGCCCCTGATTGCATCTTCTGCATCCCGAGCATTCTCAAACTACACATAAATAAGATGCAGTTAGTCAGACAGCTGATTGTGTCTCAAGTTTCAAAAAATCAAACAAAAACATGCATAATGCAGAAGCGAACCATTGACTACACATCACATGTTTGTCCAGAATATTTCTATTAGGCAAGACTAAAACCACATGGAAATAAAACATACCTCCACGAAACAATAGCAAGGAGGACGAGGTGGAATTTTCAATTCAATATCCAATATGTGGCCGTACTGCAAGAGACATATCATTAAAACTCAAGCTTATTTAAAGCTTCAATTGAACAGAAATATATGTTAATGACCACTCTGACAGGTGAGAAACACAAAAACAAGCTATACCAAGCTACAAAACCTCCACATTATCAAGGGCATTTTTCTAGGAGGATAAAATAGTGTTCTTGCTTAAAATAGGCCATGAAACACAGCCAACTGAAACCCAACCAAACCCAGACAGATGGATAAACACACAACATGCAGTTCAAACCTTGTAGAATAAGTCTTCAACTTCAGATTCTCTAATGTCAGCAGGAAGGTTGCCAACATAAATTGTGCGAGAGAAACGGCCACTCATCCTTGGTCCTTGAGGAAGAAGTCAATAGTAAGCGCTGCAAATAACCAACACTTCATGAATGTGGAACCAATTTAAAGCAGTGAAACAATGCCAGCTTAAATACTCCTACACAACTTCTGTTACCACCTGCAATCTGCATGACTTGACAAAGGAAAACATCAAAAAGAACAAAACTTATGAAGCAAACCAAGAGAGCAATCCTTGAGTTGAGCGGTGCTCCACAAGCTCCGTTGCTCATATGCTCCAAGATACTCCAAAGCTATTATCTATTTGAATTAAAATATGATCTCCTCATCCTCTCTAAATTTTGCCAGATGAAAGCTCTTCAGAGAGCGAGCAAGAACTTCCAATTATATAAATATACCAAAGACTCCACCCTGAATTCTCCCACTCCCATTCTACATCCCTACGTATGATTGCAAAGCTCATATTTGTCCAAGCGCTTGACATCTATCATAAACAAAGCATTTATGTCATGAAATGAGGCAATATCGTCATATACTTATGTATTCACCTTATTCAGATTTCTTTACACTGGAAAAAATGATCCCGGAAAACAGTTAACATATCAGGGGTCCGGTGTTGATGACCTTTTCGCTTTGACAAAATACATCTATCAAAAGGCAGAATATATTATGCTAATTATGAAAAAAAAAAATTCCCAAAAACAAAAATATTGGGCCCAAAGAACATATCAAGATGTCTGTTTGACCAACTAGCAGACCTAACTCTATTGACTCAAAGTTTTAGCATTTGAGGGGGTAGGGGGAAGAGGGGTGATGCATGAATACAAATCAACTAACCAATAGGCGTGTGGAGGAGCCTTGCAAGACCAAAAGCAAAGCTAGAGTACAGTTACAGAAGTAACTAATAGAAACCATTCCCAGCGCAATGCAGGCAGTCCCCTCAAAAAGTTTCAAGGAACAGTAACCATAAGGTGATACATGTAACAAATTCCAGCAAAATGAACAGTCTAGCCACATAATATGACCACTGCTACAGCTCCTTGACCTATTTTACATAGCAGGTGGTTGAGGCCCAGAAATTTGAAATCATGCAAAAAGTACTTCAAACTTTTCATTTCTTTTTAAGAATAAGTAGTTCAAACTTTAATGCATGCATATAATCCTAATCACGAAGACAATTCACACCACAAGGGGCGTTACTTGTTTGTCCAGAGACAAACTCACTATCAGGAGATTTACTGCATATAATGCAAAGATATAACAATCTTTTCTAATTCTGATCCAAAAATCTCAAAACTTAATCTCAACTCCTACATCTCCTACAGCCAGGGAAGCATCAAAAGCAAACTCCTGTATACCCCATACAAGGGAGTTTACACTTCCAGGTATTATATATTCTACAAACTTTACCTAGTATTAAATTTAAAGATTGAAAAAAAAGGGAGAAGAAGAAGAAATGTGTGTGCGTGTGCGTGTGTGTGTGTGTGTGAAAATGGTGAAGAATATATTTTTGTAAAAGTATAAAAATAAAAGACTCCTTTCCGTGACGCTCCGTTACATTTGAAAACTTTTTTAGGTGCAGTTTCCAAAGCTTTTGCTTCACATTTCCTCCACTGAACCCTAGATCCAAACCGTATCAAAAGGAAATCCAGCAACTGAAATAGGCAAGTTTAATACCATTTACGTGGAACCTTGGAATTAAGAAAAGGAGAGATTCCCAATTCAAATTCTAAAATAATTACTCATAATCAGAAACCCAAAGCCCCACCTCCAATCCCAGAACAAATCTATTCATTCAAAATCGCTTAATAACTCTAACTAGCAAAACTGAATGTCCCCCATCACACAAGATATAAAAATACCAGATCAGATAAACAGCTCAGCCGCGAAACTCCTGGCGCGATTCAACTTTCCAAAGCAGCGAATCCAACGCCTCGTCCAGGTAGGGCTTCTTCAACTGAAAATTCGAATCTGAAACACGATTTAAGCGTTCAATATTTAGCAAATCGACAGTGTACGTGAATCCAACCGGTAAATATCCAGGATTAGGGTCCTGAGAATTTGAAATTGAGCAAGATTGTTACATACCTCTGTTGAACTCTGGGCGGCGCCTCGACAGAGTTCTCACCCGCACTGAGTTTGCTTTAGGGCTCAGCATACGGCACGGGTTATTTTATTCTTCATTTTCTAATTTTTCTAGAAGATCCCTGAAGTTTTGTCAAATTATAAATACATCCCCAATATTTTCCATAATTCGCCCTACATTTCATTGTCAGTATATGAGACTGTTTTTTTTGTTTTTCTTTTTTCAAGTTTTATCACTAGAGGTGTAAACGGATATTAAACGGATCGAATATACTGTTTTTATATTTGTATCCAATTAACTTATCAAATACGAATATCCATATCCATTTCTGCTGATATTAAAAACAATATCCGTATCCGGCGGATATTAAACGAATTCGAATATATTCGTATCCATTTATAGTTACATGTTTTTTTTAATATCTCTACTCGATTGTAATTATTCAAATTGTGCCTGTATCCGTATCTAAATATTATTTTTTATGCCCATTATTCAAATACATATATTTTTTAAATATCCACATCTATATCCATATTCGATTGGTTTAATTAATTTAGCAAGACCAATAAATACAACTTGTATGACAAAAAAATTAAAAGTCCATAATCTAATTATATACAATATTTAAAATACATTAGAAAATGTTAAAATATACTATGTACAATAATAAAATATGTATATTTTTTTAAAATATTATTTAATATATGTAAAATACATGAATTTGTTCATAGAATATCTTATACATAAATAACATTTTAAGTATTATTTATTCCATATGAATAACGGATATAATCGAATATATAAACGAATATATCAAACAGATATGTATTCAGAACTGATATTAAACGAATCGAATACGTGATTGTCATATTCGTATCCATTTACAATCGGATATCTCCTAATCGAATACGGATAATATTCTCTTTAAACAGATATGAATAATTTCTAGTATAAACGAATACGAATGCAAACGCTAATCGAATTTTCGAATATTCATTGATAGCCCTATTTATTATTGGCTGATAAGGTTTTTGTCTAAATGATAAGACGAAAATCTCATGACTAAGAGGTCATAAGTTCGATTTTTATAGGAGTATGAAAATGTTTTTTGCTAAACAGTATGTTCGAAGATTTGTCTATTATGTAGCAACTTTTAAGAATTTTTCTTGTTGTTGTACCGATTTTATTCATTATTAATATATAGATATACTATTTGAACTTTAAACTTTGTAATTGTTTCTTTTAAAAAAATAAAATAAAATAAATTTTGTCATTTGCAATGGCACTTTTGCTGTTATTATTTAAAAGGTTTGGGTTAAAAGAATATGTTTGCCATTATTTTTTAAAATAGGTATAATTTTATCATCTTATTGAAAAATATATTAAAAATAACTATTTAAGAGTGGGATGCTATATTAAAAATAACTATTTAAGAGTGGGATGCTATATTAAAAATATATTAATTGACCACGACAAGCACTTTAACTGTTGATAATTCTGAAGAATGGAGTCCGCCTAGCTGTGGTTTCATTAAAATAAATTTTGATGGTGGGTGGCTGCGCTCAAAAAATATATCCCGCATAGCTATTGTGGCAAGGAAGGATGATGGTGGGAATCTCAGCCTTGTGGATCTTGTCTTTCCCCAGCTGTTACTGAGGCAAAGGCAGCTTTTCTGGCTATTAGGGTGGCCGTTCGCAAAGGCTGGAGAAATGTGATTGTTGAAGGTGACTCTATGGAAGTAATCATAGCCCTTAGAGAAGATGATGAGAATCTCTCTCCCTTTGGTGCCATTATTGAAGATTGCAAGTTTTATTTTACCTTCTTTGACAGTTTGCACTTTTCTTTTGTTAGGCGAGCTCATAATGTCTTAGCCCATTATTTGGTTAAGCTTGCTCCTTCCGGCTGCTGTTTGTTAATTTTATATGTTTGTTTTCAAAAAAAAATATTAATTGCTGGGCCGGGGCGTTTTTCGTCCAATATTCATCCAGGCCCAGGCTCATTAATTGGGCCACTGTGAAGGCATCAAAGACCATAAAACCATGAAATGGGCTAAATCTCGTCTTATTAATTTCATTAAATAGAAAATTGCAAAAATAATTTATTTTTCAAATTTATGTTTTTTTTTCCATCAAGTTTGTGGTGTTACTTATGTGTTATTTAATTTGATTCAAGTAGCTAACGTCAAATTTTAGCAAGAAAATATGCAATCAATTGGAAGAAGCATTTTTGGGGATAATCTTCTTGTATATTTACTTGAGCATTTAAATAAAAATAAATCTAATAGTACTTATAGAATATTAGCAATTAAAATTTTATATAGTTAAATCGAATAGCTTTATTAAGAAAAAAAAATGTTATAAGTTCCAATCTCATATTCGTTCTTTTTTATGTGAATGATTTATACGATACTGACATTTTTATTTTCAAATGTTATGAGTTTCTCTCTTATAATTTTTGAAAAAACACTTTGACATTTTATAAGACGAAGTGAAATATTTCACAAAATGTTTTCTGAACAACTTCAAAGAAAAATAAGATCAAAATATCCAAATCCTATCAATTTCCTATAAGAAGTTTTTTTTTTTTTTTTTTTTGATAAATTTCTTATAAGAAGAATTTACAAGCAATATTTTTAAATTATGATCATAATAATTTTCATTAGCGCAAAATATTGGGTTGGAGGGCTTAAGTTGTTAAAGCTGCTTAACGTGATTAATTTGTTATTTCAATGTAATTAGGCTCCATCTAGTTATCACGTTTAATTCTTTCAAAAAATAAAAATAAATAAATAAATAAATAAATAATAATAATAATTATTATTATTAGTTGTCCACTAATTGCATGTTTATGTGTTTGTGTGCCCAATTAATCTATTTTAATGTAGTGGGCACATATATAATGCATCATTGATTGCTTTGTCTAATGCAATTTATCATGTGCTTGTTTTAATGCTTTATCATTATTTATTATTATATTTGACTATTAGAGCAATTCACAGCATTATTGTATCATAAATTCAATTATTCATATTACGTGTTTATTTGAATTTAAACAAGCATAAACACATCCTAAATAGAGTGGACTTTTCAATGAGTGTTTTGTAAATTGATAAACTTGCGAGATCGAGGTCAATGATAAGATTTTTACACTAACTCAATGTAAATGAGTTAAGTTCAATTACGAGCACAACACTACTAAAACAATGAAAATATACGAACTTTTTAGCCATCGTTAATGACATGACGAGGCATTTATAGGTGATACGTGGCATAATATGCTGATCACATTAGATGCCTAACCTATGGTCATATCTTCGGGTCATATTGTTTGATCAAATATAGATTAATTGCGACTCAAGTAAAAAAACGCAAAACCTAGTGGGCGCTAGAATCATTAAGTTGATAAAAAGACATATTGGATATTGAAGGCCTTTTCCATGCTTCACTTGCATCATAATCACTACCTTACAAAAATTTTAATTGCCTAATATTGCAAGATAAAAATATTTTTTACTTAAAAAGGGATAAAAATAAGTTCACCTCCTATGCAAACACAAGCATATTCTGATAGATTGTGGTTGTGTTTAAATATTATTTTCAAGGATTTCAAAACTACTTGTTCAAACATAGATTGAGTAAATTATGAACATGAAAATATTAGTGTATATATATATATACACATATATATCTCGTAGGCGTTTACAACAAGAATCAACGACAAAAATTTGCTCATTATTCATTCATTTATTTTTCAATAGGGGAACCTACTTTCTTTTATTAGCCCAAAATGATTTATAAAGTGTGATGGTGTCAAAACAAATATTTTGGCGAATTTTTTGTTTCCAATACAAGTACTGGAGTAGTTCGTTTAACATTGATATTTTTTGAAATTTATAATATATGAAAATAAAATGGACAATATATTATTGATAAGAAAACAAAAGTTAATAAAAAATAAGAACTTTCGTGGAGAAAATTACGTCAATTAAATTAGAAATAATAATTTTCGGGACTTGAATTGGATATGGATAATGGATTATGATAGGTAACAAATATATTATAAATTTTGGAATAAAAAAAGATCCAAAATATAAATAAGTAAATTATATAAATATAAATAATCAGTTGAAAAAAAAACTCAAATAATATGCATCTTTATTTGATCAAATGGCATTTTGCCATTCACTCACTTTTTAATAGGAAAATAGATGAAAATTAGATAGACAGGGTGTCGTTTCCAAAAGTTGAAAGATCGTGGGGTAAGTTTTAAAAAAGAAAAAAAGAAAAAAAAAGTTCCATGAGATGTGATTGCTTTGAACCTAATAAATAAATACCTTTAATTTTATTATTTATAACTTAACCATGTGCATGGAATATACAATTATACAATTTTGGGATAATTATAGCTACACCCCCTGAGGTTGGGCGTAATTACACTTAGACCCACCCCCTCAGGTTTGGAAAATTACACCTAGACCCCTTGCCATTGATAGATACCTTATAGACAAGTCCAGCCGTTAGTTAATTTAACAAAAAATGTTGATATCAAATGAATGATAACCCAATTTTACCCTTAAGCTGACTTAGAGTGATGGTTGACTAATTCTTCAGACCAAAATACCCTTGTGAAATTCAAATGATGCATGCGTCATGCATTTGAAGATCTACTTGTAATAAAATTCTACTACGAGGGGGTTTATTGTAATTAAATTTCATGAGCTTGTAATGCTATTGTTTCACTTATAACTGATTGATTTTTTTATTTTTATATTAGTTTAATCAATTAACAACCTTTCAAAACAATTTACTTATTTAATAATCTATTTGAAAAATGTTAATTCAAGTATTAGATATAGCACTTTTTATACTTTAATATTACAAAGACCTCCCTTGAATCTAATTTCATATACCAAAATACCCCCCTTATAGATGACCCGTATTTCATTTACTACTCATGTTTTATTAAATACTTTCAAACAACTCTATTCAATACATAAATACATAACATAAACATCCTCCAAATAACACTAGAAAAATGCAAAAAAAGAATTCATCATATTGAAGGTAATAGAATGTTTCAAATATGAATAAGATCACCTACTAGTGTACTTCATAAAAAAAGACTTCAAATATAATTGTCTAAATGCACTAGCCAGAGCTCATATCTCATATGTGAGCACAACAAAAATCTAGTCAAATAACATTTTGCCAAAAAAAAGGAAAAAAAGAAAAAAAATACAACACAAAAACTTCAAGAACTTCAAATTTCATAAGCACTAGCAGCAAGACCATACCCTCAAACCTCATGCTTGAAATTGGGGTTTCTGTGAAAATGGCAAAATCAATTAACAAAAACAATGTCAAAATGAAGATTCATACTCAAAACATATCGTTCATCCAAAACACCTTAAAATCATTCCAAAGAAATGACAGAAGCTAGTGAAGAATGGCAACATATTTAAACTTTATGCAGTAAACAAAGATTTTTCTTTTGAAAACACTATTAAGCACAAAAAACCCAATGAAATCTGTGAAAAAAGAAAAAATATTGAGAAGTTAGGATTACCTTTTGAAGACATTTTGTCTTTGAAAATCTAACCCTAAAGCAAAAATCATCTTGACACTCCTTATCACTGGTGTGAAACACCAGACCACAAATGATTTTTTGGTGGGTGATCAAAATTCAGCTGGTTGCATGGAAGAAGAACTAGCTGAATGTGGGGGGAAGAAGACAATTTTCTTCTTCTAGCAGACTGAATGGGCGCTACAAGAAGGTTCTGTATTCTCATACCACTAAAGGTCATTTTAGTCTTTTGGAATTTGTTCATTTTTGCTTTTCATTTTTTTTTTCAGATTATTAAGGGCAAAGTTGTGATTTCACACATTCTGTTAGAGTTTATGGACATCTGTTAAAGACAAGGGGTCTAGGTGCAATTTTCCAAACCCGAGGAGGCCTAAGTGTAATTACCCCTAACCTCGGGGGCGTAGTTGTAATTATCCCTACAATTTTAATGGATAATTACAAATGGGGCTTGAATAATTTGTAGTATTTCTGACAACTACGTAACAAGAGGACGCCGCCCGCCTAGAAGTCTCGCTTGCCGGCCGGCACACTGGGCCTTTGAATTTATCCTATTTTTAGACATATATATATATATATATATATTCTTCACATTTTTTATTTTTTTTTTTGGTGTAAAAATGGAAGGGAAGAAAAGCCACGCTTTTCGATGTTCGTGTTATGATCTCATCCCACACATTGAATCTATATTTAAATATATTTATTTTTAGATATATGTACACTATAAATATATCTATACTATATATAAAACAGAGATCCTTAGGAGTTATTTTGGTGTGTTTTTAGATGAGTTAACAAAATTAACCCTATTTTTAGAAGATAATTACAATGTAGTTTTCAATGATAATGTATTTGATTTTACTTGGTTTTTTTTATTTTTTTCTCCAATTATAATTTTTTTCTTTTCGACTTTATTTTCTTCAAATTTGTTTTTTAATTGTATTATTTTACATAATAAATTCAAGTACAAATATTTAAAAATTTAAGGAAAAGTGATACTATTGAATATAAACAAATATTTTAAATTTTATTCAATTAGAAAATT
Source organism: Handroanthus guayacan (assembly GCA_014898755.1). Taxonomy (NCBI): domain Eukaryota; kingdom Viridiplantae; phylum Streptophyta; class Magnoliopsida; order Lamiales; family Bignoniaceae; genus Handroanthus; species Handroanthus guayacan. Next base: position 555,933 of record JACFYI010002893.1, read on the forward strand.
TAAGGACACACATCGAGTGTGCCACAGTGACTAGTTTATATAACTAACAATTATATACTTGTTTGTAAAATATTATTTGAATAATACTTTTTAATATATTTTGTTTCTTTCAAATAAATAAATTATGAAAATATGAAAATGGAAAGAAATATGATTATTCAGAAATATCAATGGAAAAATAATACCATATGAGGAATTTTTGTTAAAGATAGTGGAGTGGTTGAAACAAAAGTAGTAAAATAGTTGTTGTAATTAAAACAAAAAAAAGTAATTATAGATGTAACGGAAAAATTAAAAAATCGAAATTTAGTATTTAAATTTTTGTTTTAGGCATACAAGTGACCTCCTTTTCTATAATGGTAAAAATCTATAAATATTATGTAGGTATAATTTTAAATTATTACACTAATATGGAGTATGGTATACACTACTAATTAAAGAAAAAATTACAGAAAACACATCCAAGATAAAATTTGTTTTTATCCATGTTAAATTTAATTATAATTTCATTTTAAGCACATTTTTCAATCTAAATATTAAATGATGTATTCTAAATTTTTTGCTGAAAACACCCTTACAATCATGGATCTAACAAATAGTCATAACTTGAAACAATTTATTTCGTTAAGTCTTATTGTATGTGCCTTCATATAGTTTGCAACGGTTTAATCCTAAGAAGGGAAAGAAAAAATGGAAACATGTTAAGGTTGTTGGGGTTGTCCCAACGAAAACCGTTAAATGCCTAAGTTAGTAACTATTGCATATTAGATAAAAAAAATCGACAAAGAGAGTTGTAAATAGAAAAAGGATTAATTTAGCTAAAACCTTACAAGCTAGTATTTATAATGTCAGTTTGACATAAACTTCTACAATCTTATACGAGTGGCTAAGCAACATGATGCCACATATTTATAGTGCAGCGAGCAAAAAATACATTATTCTTGGGACATTTTTGTCAACTTTTGAATTATGTCACATCAATCAAAAATAGACAAATATTACATAACTTTTGCAAAAGTACAAAGGCAGTGTAGGGTTTATTTGTTGTTTTATTATATTGAGAAACGTTTTACATGATAATAAAAACGAAAAAGAAAAAGTAGATAACATCAATATTCTAATTTTTCAAAAATATAACTAGCACATTTTCAATATTTTTTATTTTTAAAAATTATTTTCTAAAACATCATATTCATTTTTCAAATAAATGCCGAACACATTTTCATCATATCCTATCATAAACTAAAACTAGAGATCAAACACACCCTTATTTTTAAACATGTTACTGGTAGTTTGTTAAATGTGGTCAACGAGATGGGCTGACTCCGAGGTGAGGAGCGCCTCCCCTCTCCTTGCCCCCTTGAAATGAAAATAATCCCCACTGCCCTCCCCTTTCATTCTTCGCGGAGATGAGAAATAGGTACTCAAAGCAATTAACATGCTAAGTTATTTAAAGATATTAAAAAAAAAAGTATTTTAGTTTTAACTTCATAAATTATGTTTTGGAGCATTTAATTAAATTTTAGATATATGATGATAAAATTATGTCAATAAAAATATAAAAATCAAATATAAAAGAAAAGTTTAACATAGTTAAACAAGCATAAAATCTAATTAAAATGAACTTGTCAACTGTGATTCCAAACTTCCAAAAGTAGGGTGGGGTGGATGCTGGGTGCTACCCCAGTGGGGCAGCACCCTTGGTTGGATGTTTTACACTTTTCTTTTTGTCTTTTTTTTTTGTTTTTTGTTTTTTTAGATTTCAATTTTTTTTTCCCCATCTTTTTGTACCCACTTTTCTCCCTTTTTAACTCAACTAAAATCACTAAAAAAATACAAATATGTATTTTTAATCTTAATATATTTTCAATCTAAATATATATATAATCTTTATATATTTAATATATGCATATTTAATATTAATATATTTATTTAGTCTATGAACTTATATTTATAAAACCATGCATTAAGAAATATTTTATTTTTAACATAAATGGTTACTTAGCATTGTAAAATAATTATTAAGTATGTATAGATTAAACATATAGATTAAATATATATTTAGATTGAAAATATACTATGATTAATATATATATATATATGATTTCACACTAGAAATGTGGAAAAAGGAAAAGTTGAAATTTTAAAAAAAAAATTAAAAAATATAAAACAAAAATATTTAAAGGTTTGAAAAACAAAAACAAAAAAGAAAAAACAAACAAAAACAAAAATAAAAAAAAAATGTTTAGAGGTTGGACAACACGTGTCGTCCAACCAAGGGTGCTGCCCCACTGGGGAGCACCCAGCATTCACCCCACCCAAGAGTAGGAAGTAGAATTTTTTTAGCATATATACGTATAATAAATGTAAGAATATATTTCTAATTATCTGTATACTAATGGTTAGTGGTGCTCGCGGCTCGCGCGTGTGGGTACTTGATACTCATTTTTGCCGTATGTATTAAAACAAAAAGGAAAAAGAAAAAATTGCGAAGTCTGGACTGAAGGTCGAGCAGCGCGTGGTAATAGACTTATGTGGCTGTGACCGTAGCATTAGCACGCTGCCCTTGTTCAAGAGAATCACGTCAGCTAATAAAGACCTGTTTGGTATCAATTTCATAAATTATTTTTCCATTGACCAAAGACGGATTTACACGTGGCACACTAGTGACGTTCACCTGTACGCAGGAAATGGTGTCATCAAAAGTCATGCACCTACTCCGAGGTATAGGCGTATAGCCATGGTTCATGTGATTCCCATCAATCAATTTATTTATTTATTTCTTATTTTTTGAATATTTGTAAAAGTCGTATCCTATAAATTTGATGCGTAACATCATAAGTTTATAATAATTATTTTTGAATAAATGTGACAACTATAATAGCATGTGTGTTTTTATTATAAGATATTATTTATTGTTTTCATACACTGTGAATATTTTGAGTTTTTTTCGTCTTTTTAGCAAAAGAGTACTTTGTACTCAAAGTTCTAATTTCAACATTTTATTGTGTTATTGTCTGATTTGATTGGCCCATAAGTTGAATTCTCCCAATGTTTTCGTGCAATTTATTCATATTTTAACAATTATTTAATTAGTTAAACTTGGATTCGGTGTTGAAATTGCATCATGTATGTTGAATTATTACTTTATTTTGAATATGATGAAGTATTTGTATAGTTTCTTTTCTCTCGTCTTTATAGTCATACCATTGACTTCTACTATTTTCAATTTTGTGATGCAATGATTAAGTATGCAATTGCATGCCTAGTTGTTTCAAAATTATTATTTGTAATTTTATCTAACATCCTAAAATTAGCCATTTTGATTTATAGTTATAAATTTCAATTGAAATCTTTTGTTAAATTAGAACATAATTATGATATCACAATAAAATTAGTAAAAGATTAATAACATTCACTTATTTATGTGATGACAAATAGCTATAGTTTGGATGTTAACTGTAACACGCAACATTTTTACGATCCATATCCATATTATATATAATTTTATTTTTAAAATATTATTGTATATGATATTGAACATTTTTAGTTGCTTATAATTATTAATCATGCATATACAGCTATATTGGAAGCGTATTTGAGTTTTTTTTTTTTTAAAGAAATGATTACATTCAATCATTTTATCGTCAATATATCAAAATGAATATTTTAATACATTTAAAGATTAAACACATAAAAGATAAAGCAAACTACTATGCAGTAAAATTAAAACTACTATATAGTAAATAAAAAGTCCGCACACATTCAGTGAAATTTGAACTTATAACCTTATAATTATGAGACATCTTCCTAGCCAATTAAGCTACGGCTCATTGGCAAAACATATTTGAGTTTACATAGGACAAAAACATAATTTTTTTAGTCAATAAATATTGACATATTTTTCAGTGTAAATAAACACTCAGAAGACAACATTTGATTTTAAGTATTTAGTTGTAAGAGTTATAAATTTTGTCTCTTTTCATGCTAATACATGGTTTCATTGTTCACACCACCTATATAGCGGTTTAGTGGTGAAATTTCACTTTTAACTTGAATAGCCAGTTTCGAATCTCGTTGAAGACATAAAACTCATCAAATATTTTGAGTGTGTGATGGATTGGTGGTGTCAAGCTCATAATACTTGTTTGATAAGAAGTTAGGCTTATCCTAGCGAACTTTGGCAAAATGAATATTTCGTGGTGGTTAGGTTTCTTTAGTTGAAATAACCACATTTTTTGACTCAGTCATTTTCTCATAAAAAAATGATTTCATTGTTCATACTCATGCCTTGGTCATTGCTCAATGGGGAAAAAAAGAAGAATAAGAAAAAAAATCTATTACTGATTTTTTTTTTAATTATGAATTTCAAATTTTAGTCATGACGATGAAAAAATAAACAACCAAAAACACTAAAATAAAAACCATGATAATTTAAATGAACTAAATATTTATTATTATTTTGTTATAAAGTTCAAAGTCAAAGGTCAAAACAACCTCTTATCATTATATAAATAAACATTCTTAATTGAATTAATAAACACAACCCTAATGATTATTAGGAAAAAACAACAACAACGTGTTGAAAAACTTAAATACATACATAATTTTTTATATACTTTTTTGTAAATAATTTCTTGTGTGTTAAATATTCATATATCTGAAATTATATCATTGAAAACTCCAAAGAAAGGTTAAAGGGGTGAATATGAATTTGATGAGTTATTTACTTCCTAGGATAATATAGGTTTAGTTATATTTATTTCATGAATCGTATACTTTGGATTGTTTGAGTAATATATGACAAGACAAAAAAATTTCCTAAAAAAAGATTTGACCTAATTGGCATGGAATGTAAAAATGAGTAAAAAATGGATTTATTGATCATTATGCAAATTTGGTTTAGTAAACCAAATTTCAAATTCTTAAAAAGAAATGATTTATTTAACTATTCATTAACCCATTTTCTCTTCATAAACTTGGGTTTGGAGATTTGGCTCAAAGAAAATAACCTTCAAAGTAAATATAGGTATAAGTTGGTTTATCGGTGATTAACCTCCATTAATCAAGGAAGTAAACATGACCTTAATATTCTTTTCAAACAGTGACATATGAGTTTAACATAAGTTTACACATTTATAATTTTTTTTAAATTAAAAAAAAAGAATAGTATTATACACTAACAGGATGCTCGCATCAAATGTCAATATTATTTTTTTTATCAATATAAAAGATGAACCTGCAGCAATTATTAACCATGATTCCACCATAATTACCACAAATTATTACTAATAGAAAAAAGACAAAAAAAAATTAAAGGATTGAAAAATATTATGGGCTCCAAATTCTGATCACATAGTACAGATGGTTGGTAGGGTCCCGTCTGTCCTCACCAGTTTTTTTCAACATTTTATTTTTTATTTTTGTATTTTTTGGGGTTGTTGTGAGAAAAGCCAAAAAATTTATATTGTAAAATAATTATAAAAAATAATGATATATTTTTAATTTTATTTTTTATTTCATTTTTCAATTATAATTTCTCTTCTTTATAATTTTATTTTTAAAAATTTATATTTTAATCATATTATATTACATAATAAATTTAAATAAAAATAGTTTGTAATTAAAAGTATTTATAATTATTAAAAGTAAATATATTTTTCTAATTTTGTAAAAGAAATTTAGGTATATGGATTAAGGGGTGTCATAAATATTAGTTTGAATAAATATAATGAAAAAGAGTATATTTTTTGCTTTCTGTTTATCCCTGTTTATCAAGTAAATGAAAAACAGTATCTCTCTTCTTTCTCTCTCTACAGGTAAACACCGGCTTGCTTGTACTATTTGATTTCTCTCGCTATATATCTTCTCCTTGCAGACTCATGAGTAAAATGTTCTTGCAAATAGAATAAAATAAAATAAAAAGAAAAAGCTGTGCCCCTGTTTCGCCCTCACTTTATTCTTTCTCCTTATCGTTTTTGATAATTTCTTAGCTCAAGATCTTCCTGTTTATTTACTGAATGGACGCCATTTAAAGCTCTAAGTATCAGGTAAAAATGCTTTTCATTTTTGGTTGGATTATTTTTTATTTTGGAAATTCCAAGCTTTGATCCATGGAACTGAAGAACTAGATTATGGTTTCTACTGGTTTTTTGTTGGTTTGTGACAGACCCGTGTGGAAATTAAAAGAAATAAATTGAAAAAAGAACTTGTGAAGTTTTTTTATCATGGCGGTGGTGGAAAATGCCGGGGTAAATGCGACGGCGTCATCGAATGGGGATGGGCAGCGAAACGACGTCGCTGCGGATCAGCTACAGTCAACAAAGGCCTCCGCTGACAGCCAAAAGTCAACGAAGCTGAACGATCAGAGTAACCACCTGATGCAGCAGAAAATGTCAAACGGCCATCATCAGAACGCCGTTAATGGAAATGGGGTCTCGCGAGAAAAGAAAATGAACGGCGATGATGATGGAGGGAAGGGGTTTAAGGAGGAGATGAGAGGTTTAGAGGAAATGCTCTCGAAATTGAACCCGTCGGCGGAGGAATTTGTCCCGCCGTCGGTCGTTGGCGGCGGCCACCATACGCTGATGGAGGCGCCACCTCATGCAGGAGCGGCAGGGCATTTTGGGTTTAATACTAATGGTTTTGTAATTCAACAGCTCCTTAATTCAGGTGTTCCAACTGACAATTCTCTCAGAAGGGTAACTTTTTTTTATCTGGTTCTTTTTTCTTTTCAAGCTCAATGATATTTTACTAATTTTTATTTTTATTTTTGGCTGGTTTCATTTAATTTTTGTTGGTTTGATTGTTAGAGAGGAAGTCAAGATGGAAATTCTTTTTGTTTTCTCAAGCTCCATGATATTCTACCAATCTTTCTTCATCTTAAGCTTGTAGTCGTCTGAATTTTTGTTGGTTTGGTTGATCGATATTGGCTTAATCTGTTTATTTTGAAGTTTGCTTGTTTGAGTAAAGAGAAATGAAATCAGATTTCTTGTTTAATGTGATCATGAACTGTGTTTTGTGATTAAATATTTCTCTTCTGTAATAGGAGTATAGGCTGCTTACTATTTGGTAATGCTGATGATTTTCTAATATGCAGAAGAAAAATGGTTACAGTCATGGCAAGCGGACGATGAATAGTCGAACAAGTATGGCTCAAAGAGAAGATGTGATTCGGAGGACAGTTTATGTTTCCGATATTGATCACCAGGTAAACAGTGTTTAAGGCTTTGATGATTATGTAATTTTATTTCTTATTCGTTAACGGGAGTAACCTTGTAAAGAATTTGGATTTTCTTGTGATAAATGTAGGTCACTGAAGAGCAACTTGCAGCACTTTTCACTAATTGTGGACAGGTATATATGTGCCATCACTTGATGGAACTGCATTTACGTCTAAGTGATAATTCTGAAGTGTTTTTCTGTTTTCGATCACGGTGAAGGTTGTGGATTGCCGTGTTTGTGGTGACCCTAATTCAGTGCTTCGTTTTGCCTTTGTGGAATTCACAGATGAGGGTACGCAGACAACCTTCATTTCTGCATGTATATTGAGATGGGACAATTACCTCAACCAAACCCAGCCCCTGTTTTGACATGATTATAGGAACACCTCCTTCTGATAGTTTTAGCTGCTGGAAAACTTAACAAACTATAGTTTTGTTTAATTACAACAAGGGAGGCTTTTATTGTAATTTCCAGACTACAACTAGCATGCCAATAAGTTTTCCATCATCTGAACTAACGGCAGGGGGTGTTATGATAATTCTCGAATCCACAGGGAATGTGATTGTAATTAGACTAAACTCCTGGGGCTGCTGAGGTAATTATCCCTTTAAAAAGTTCCTGGGATCGTATCACATTGCATTGTCTCTCATGTGACTTGCAGAAGGAGCGAGGAATGCTTTGAGTTTGGCGGGAACTATGCTCGGCTATTATCCGGTGAGAGTATTGCCTTCCAAAACCGCAATTGCACCTGTCAATCCGACATACTTGCCAAGAGTGAGAAATTTGCAACCCTTTTCAAGTTTTAGTTACCTGTAAGACATGTTCGAGCTCTATGTGTTTCAAGAATGAAGCACTAATTTGTTTCCATACTGTGATGCTAGTCTGAGGATGAGAGAGAGATGTGTGCAAGAACAGTTTATTGTACAAATATTGACAAAAAGGTAGCTTGAGTAATCACAATCCTTTTGACAATAGTTAAGATCGTTTATCAGACACAGAAGCATGATTTATTTGTTTGGTCGATACAGATCACTCAAGCGGACATCAAGCTCTTCTTCGAGTCCATTTGTGGAGAGGTTTGTATATCCAGATATTGCATCTTCGAATAACTACTTTCTTGAAATTTTTAACCCATGCAATGGCAATCAGGTGCATCGCTTGAGATTGCTTGGTGACTATCATCATTCGACTCGTATAGCTTTTGTGGAGTTCGTAATGGTGAGAAGCACACTTTCTTGCTCATTTCAGTTTGGCTTCTTTCTACTTAATGATGTCAGCTAATAATTATCTTTTCTTCTTTTTATTACTTCGAATTCTACTTTAGTCTATGAAATTTGTTCAATTTTTTCGAAGACTATTATGATAAGTGGTGTATCTTTGGGCTGCTTGGTAGTAGCTTGTTGGTTAACTACAGTGAAGGTGCACGTGCTAATTGAAAATTGGAAATTCTTTTATGAATTCTTGGTCTCACATTTACTACATTTACAATTCAGTTAGTTGTTGATCTGTCCCTTTTTTCTTCTTCTTCTTCTTCTCCTTGTTTTTTTTTTGGCCCCGAGAAATATATAAGATAAAATAAATCGTAAGTGTAATTATGTAGTTTGTCACTTTATCTTATTTTCGTGTAAAACCCGTTTGGGCAGTTCTGTTTGTAACAGAAAGGGGCTGTATTGTATATTCTGAAAAACGAAAAATTACCATTTCTTGTGCTTTTTTGTTATTTGCCTTTTTGATGCTAGCCTGCAGGGCTTGTTGAGAACAGCCTCGATTGACTTAGGAAGGAGCTAGGAAAACTTTTTAAATTTTAAAAGTCGTGTTTCTTTATTGCTACTTGATTAAAGATTAGTTGCTTTGAGAGCTTATAATGCTCTCAAAGTTTGCCTTTGCTTATTTTCTCGTTTGCAGTTTACACGGAAGACTTTAAACGCTACGGAGTCACTTTATATTCCCTTCTTTAGTATAGTTATCACATCTTGCATCTTAGCATCGTCTTCCTAATTCTTCCGTTCCATTCTCATTTTTCTGATTGAATTTACCAACAAAAATCTTTCCACTGCTAAAATGAACGACTCGTGTCTTTATTGTATTTATTCCGTATATCTTAATGTCTTTTTTGAATTTTCACCACTGTATTGTGTGATAGAATTGAAGAATTTAATTGACTATGCAATTCCTTTCCAATTTGCGCTTTCTTCTTTCTGCTTTTTTTCCTTTTTTTTTTCCCGATTTTTCTGATATTTACTATTCTATTTTCTTATTTTCTGTTCTTTCTTTGGACCCGCAACTGGAGATGAAATATTAATTAGAAAATTGCCCTTTGTGCAGGCTGAAAGTGCAATTGCTGCTCTGAACTGCAGTGGTGCAATCTTAGGATCCTTACCTATAAGGTTCGATTGTCTTCGTTGTTCTTGCTGTTACAATATAGCTTCATATCGGCAGCAATTAGTATTTAAATTGTCATTAGTGACAGTAACAACATAGTGCCAACAAATGTTGTGACCATAATTTGTAACAAGATTTCATCGTCACTAATTAATTTCAACAGCAATTTTTGCATGAGTAAGTTTATTGAATTCATCGTAATGAGAAAAATAGTCACTAAATTTCCCTAGAGTAAGTTTATTGAATTCATCGTAATGAGAAAAATAGTCACTAAATTTCCCTAGAGAACTACTAATCTCATGACTTTCACCTTTTCCAGGGTAAGCCCATCAAAAACTCCCGTCCGACCTCGTGGACCACGCCAATCCATGCAGTAAAACTTCCGTTGGAATTCCTCTCGAGCTAATCGTCTGATAAAACCGACTTATTTTCCCTATATATATACATACAGAAAAGATACTGGTAACTTTTAAGGTACTTTCTGGCGTTTTATGTTATTTGCGTCTCAGCTGGTCGTTTCTGCTTCTGCTTCACCGGATATTTTATCGTTTGGCTGTTAAGGTTGTAGAATATGACCGTTTTCGAGGCTTTAAGCTGTTAATTATGCTGCACATGATGTTAAAAACTCTTTAGTAGGCAATGCCTCAAAAGTACCGTAAACTGTTTCATGTTTATGATCTTGAAGGAAAAATTGTTTTTTCGTGTTCTAGTAACGTTGTTGTGGATGCTCGTTTTTGCTTTTATGTAGATTTACAGGGTGTTTCGGTTAAGCTTATTTGAAACACCTGATAAGTTTTCATGTAGTATAAAATGTTTAATGGCGACAACTTGATGGGATGTTTGGCTAGCTAAGCTTAACATCTTATAAGTTACTGCATTTTATTAGATATTTTGGAATTTATAAAGTATTAGATCTTATTCTTTTTTTTAAAATAAATAAATAAATAAATAAATGATTATCTCTACATTTGCTGATGTTTACTATAATTACAGCAATATCTCTTGATATTTGAATAATTACTATTGTACTTCATACTGTACAGTTTAATTGATGTAAAATTATAATTATACCTCTTGAATGTATGTATATATTATAGTTACACTCATAAACGTCGGTGTATATATCACAGTCACGCTCCTTATCTAGGAGGTTTACTTGTAATGTTTAGGGCTTTCAAGGGGTGTAATGGTAACTTCTGAATCTGAATATGTGTAATGATAACTATTCAAACTTTAGGAGGTGTTTTCGTAATTTAATGGAGGGTGTTGAGGTAATTATCCATTAAAAGATAAGTTTTAAAGTCTTGAATAAGATGTAGGCTCCTGCATTGTAGAAGGTGTTTTGAAACTAATGTGATATTAGAACTTATGTTCAAAATACATGTTGAAGTATTGAAGTATATAAGTTGGAGCTCTTACTAGTAATAAAATGATAATTTTGGGAATAATGATGGAAATTAAAGGAGCATGTTAAAATTTTAAAATATATTACACTTATGATGTGTTTTGAAAAGTTTAGAAGCTCATCCTAACACATTAATAGAGCATATTATGATTTTAGCAAAAAAATTGAGAGCTTTTTACTTTTTATAACATGTTATTTTGTTTATAACTTTTTTTTTTTTTGTACAGAATATACCAATCGCTTTGTAACATTTTATATAGGGATAGCAAAGAGTATAGATAATACAATGAACATTATAAAATTTGGAACTCAATAAGAAAATTTGACTCGTATAATATTATATTTTAATATAATTTATTTTAATAATTAAATTTACCTCAATAAGTAAAAGTTTTAAATTATCAACTATGTCATGTATTATATTCTCTTTTATGATTTTCATTAATATTATATGTGATTGTTATCTTAATGAAAATAATAATAAAATTAGGAGATCGAAAGATTTAATGGATCCATTGCTTAGTTTCATATTCAACACATATTTCAATTTATAAATATATAAGGTTGTATATGATTCATTGAATATTTTAATAATTTAAAAATCCTAAAATTTGAGTCAAGTTTGGTTTAAAATCTGCTCCATTTAGAGCCAGTGAAAAATCAGTACGCTTGTTGAGAGTGGGATTCGAACCCACGCCCTTTCGCACCAGAACCTTAATCTGGCGCCTTAGACCAACTCTGCCATCTCAACTTGATAACAAATGTGTTTATAATAAAAATAATTACCACTACTTGCCTGATATTTATTATAATTGCCAAAATACCTCTAATGGTTGAATAATTACTATTACACACCTCAGGCCTAGTTTACATTGATGATTATTAGAGGATTGGGCAAAATAAATCTTCTTTTACCCTTATTTACTTTGATGGTTAACTAACCTGGGCTTAACCTTCAAGCCGCATTAAAAATGGTTTATGAGGGTTTATTAGAACTCTTCATTTGGGGAGGCTTAAGAGGATTTATTGGAACTATCTTTGTTTTTTTTTTTTTGGAACCTTTATGCCCAATATGAAGGCAAAATTACATTAATGTGCCATTTAAGCCTTAGATCCAATTAAATAATAATAATAGTAGTAGTAGTAGTAGTAATGATAATAAAAAAAATAATAATAAGAAGTAGTAGTAGTAGTAGTAGTAGTAGCAGTAATGATAATAAAAAAAATAATAATAAGAAGTAGTAGTAGTAGTAGTAGTAGTAGTAGTAGTAGTAGTAGTAGCAGCAATAGCAATAATAATAATAATAATAATAATAATAATAATAATGAGAACTAATGAGTATTTTGTTAAAATTATAAATGAGGGCGAATTAGTAATTTGATATGATAAACTATCATATACCAAACCACTAAAGTAAATACTTACCCAATTTAAGTCAATTAAACTACTCTAAACTATTAAAGTAAACATAACTCTAAATCCAATTTTACGTATCTAAACCAACATTTAAACCATTGATAAATCAAATCTTCATTAACTAATACTGTCAAAGTAAACTAGGCCTTACTATATAGTTCAGCTAATGCATAATTACAATTAAACCCCCTGACTATATTCATGTATTACAATTACACCCCTGAACATATGCATATATTATAGTTATACTTTTTGAATATATACATATATTACAGTTGTACCCCTTTATCTAATGAATATGCTTGTAATGCTTAAAATCTTACGAAGTGTAATGGTAACAATCCAATTTTCAAGAAGTGTAATAGTAATTATTCAATCTTCATAGAGTATTTTGATAATTATTGAAATTTAGGAGATTGTTGAAGTAATTATTCCTTAATATTATACCAAGCAGCATGCTCCTCTTGAACCTCCCAATTAATCACTCAACAAGCAAAACGCTCATGCTCTTACCCTCGTACCAATGGGAAATATTTTCCAATGGCTTGAACAAAATTATTTATTCTTTTTTTTACTATTATTAAACAAATAAAAATAAAAACAGTATCTGTCCTTTCTCTCTCTACAGATAAACACAGGCTTGCTTGTACCATTTCGTTTCTCTCACTATATATCTTCTCCCAGCAGACGCAGTAAAATATTTTTGCAAATAGAATAAAATAAAATAAAAGAAAAAAAAGGAGAAAAAGCTGTGCTCTTGTTTTGCCTCCCCTTTATTCTTTTTCCTATCGTTTTTGATATTTTCTTAGCTGAAGATCTTCCAGTTTATTTACTGAATGGACGCCATTTAGAGCTCTAATCATCAGGTAGAAGAGCTTTTCATTTTTTGTTGAATTATTTTTTAATTTGAAAAATTGGAAATTCCAAGCTTTGATCCACGGAGCTGAAGAATTAGATTATGGGTTTGACTCTATTTTGTTGGTTTTTGACAGACCCGTGTAGAAATTAAAGGGAATAAATTTAAAAAAGAACTTGTGAGGGTTTTTGATCATGGCGGTAGTGGAAAATGTCGGGGCTAATGCGATGGCGTCATCGAATGGGGATGGGCAACAAAACGGCGTCGTTGCGGATCACCAACAGTCAACAAAAGCCGCCGCTAACAGCCAAAAGTCAACGAAGCACACCGATCAGAATAACCACCTGATGCAGCAGAAAATATCCAACGGCCATCATCAGCTGCCGCAGAACGCCGTTAATGGAAATGGGGTCTCGCATGAGAAGAAAATGAGCGGAGATGATGATGGAGGGAGGGGGTTTAAGGAGGAGATGAGAGGTTTAGAGGAAATGCTCTCGAAATTGAACCCGTCGGCGAAGGAATTTGTTCCGCCATCGGTCGTTGGCGGCGGCCACCACACGCTGATGGTGGCGCCAACACATGCAGCGGCTGCTGCTACTGCTGCGGCGGCAGGGCATTTTGGGTTTAGTCCTAATGGTTTTGTAATTCAACAGCTCCTTAATTCTGGTGTGCAAACTGACGGTTCTTTTAGAAGGGTTAGTATTTTATTTTTACTGGATGCTCTTTTATCAAGATCAATGCTATTCTACAAACCTTTCTTTAATTTCTGCGGTTTCTGTTGGATTTTAGTTGAAATTCTGATATTCTTTAATGGGTTTGCTACCATAATTGGGTCAATGTAGATTGAGAAGGAGGATTCCCGCTTAATTTGGATGTTTTGAAGCCTGTATGCTTGAGCAAGGAAAAATCAGAATCAGATTTTCTATTTCCTTGTCATCATGAACTGTTTCTTTGTGATTAAATATTTTCCTTTTTGCAATGGGAGTATTGGTGGCTATTTGCTAATGCTGATTATTTTCTTATATGCGGAAGAAAAATGGTTATAATCATGGGAAACGGAGGTTGAATACTCGAACAAGTATGGCTCAAAGAGAAGATGCGATTAGGAGGACGGTTTATGTTTCTGACATTGATCATCAGGTAAAGAGTGTTTAAGGTTTTGATGATTATGTTATTTTATCATTAATAATAGTAACCTTCTAAAAATTTTGGTCTTTCTTGTGATGAACGTAGGTTACTGAAGAGCAACTTGCAGCACTTTTTGTTAACTGTGGACAGGTATATGCGTGCCATCACTCAATGGGACTGCATTTATGTGTAAATGATAGTTCTGAAGTGTTTTTCTTTTTTCGATCATGGTGAAGGTTGTGGATTGCCGTGTTTGTGGTGACCCTAATTCTGTACTTCGTTTTGCCTTCGTGGAATTCACAGACGAGGGTACGTGGACAACCTTCATTTCTGCATCCATTTTGAAAAGGGGCAATTACCTAAACCTCTTCTCCCCTCTTTTGACATGATTATGCTAACACTTCATGTAGGTTGGGAAATTAGTTAGCACCTCCTTTTGTTAGTTTGGCTGTTGGAAAACTTAACAATTGATAGTTGTAATTTGGGATGTTACAATAAGGGATTTTTATTGTAATCTCCACACTACAACTAGCACGCCATCAAGTTTTCCATCAAATGAACTGATGGTAGGGGGTGTCATAGGGTGTTATAATAATTCTCCAATCCATAAGGAATGTTATCATAATTAGGCCTTTAATTATCCCTTTAATGAATTCCGGGATGGTACATCATATTGCATTGTCTCTCACGTGACTTGCAGAAGGAGCGAGGAATGCTTTGAGTTTGGCAGGAACTATGCTCGGCTATTATCCGGTGAGAGTGTTGCCTTCCAAGACCGCAATTGCACCTGTTAATCCAACGTACTTGCCGCGGGTGAGAAATTTGCTATCTTATTCGATTTTTAGTTACTCGCAACATCTGTTTAAGCTCTATTTATTCCAAGAATGGAACATTAAACTTGTTTCCATACAATGACATTAGTCTGAGGATGAAAGAGAGATGTGTGCAAGAACGATTTATTGTACAAATATCGACAAAAAGGTAACTTCAGGAATCACATCCTTTTAATGATAATTAATGACCGTTCGTTGGACCCAGAAGCATGATTTACTTGTTTGGTTGTTACAGATCACTCAAGCAGATGTCAAACTCTTCTTCGAGTCCATTTGTGGCGAGGTTTGTAGATCCAGATATTGTAACTTCAGAAAATTATTTTATTGAAATTTTTAACCCATGCCATTGCAATCAGGTGCATCGCTTGAGGTTGCTTGGTGACTATCATCATTCGACCCGTATAGCTTTTGTGGAGTTTGTGATGGTGAGAAGCATACTTTCTTGCTCATTTCAGTGTGGCTTCGTTCTACTTAACGATGTCAGCTAATAATTATCATTTCTTCTTTTTATTACTTCGGGTTCTACTTTAGTCTATGAAATTTGGTCAATTTTTTGTAGACTATTATGTTAGGTGGCGTATCTTTGGGCTGATTGGTAGTCGCTTATTGGTTATAACTTATATAAGTTCTTTCTGGCACAGCGAAGATGCATGTTCTCATTAAAACTTACTCCATGAATTCTTGGTTTCACATATGCTACATTTACAATTCAGCTGGTTGTT
>JACFYI010002893.1:571927-584654 GCA_014898755.1 Handroanthus guayacan
CCCCCCCCCCCCCCGGGAGAGACATATAGGATAAAATAAATCGTAAGGTGGCTATATAGTTTGTCACTTTATCCTATTTCATGGAAAAACTTGTTTGGGCAGTTAAGTTTATAGGGGCTGTGTATCATATATGCAAAAAACTGAAAAATTTACTATTTCTTGTGCTTTTTCTGTACTCGTTTCACTCTAACCTACAGAGCTTGTTAAGGACAGCCTTGATTGAGCTAGGAAGGAGCTGAGCCAATGTTTTTAATTCTAGAAGTTGTTCTTTATTGTTACTTGATTGAAAGGTATTAGTAAGCAGATTGATTTTTCCATAACTACGATGTGCTAAATTGCGAACTGAGGTAGGCAGTCTCAATGATCTTCAGGCTCATGATTTAGGATAGAGATACGACGGCCTTTGGACTTATTATACACAAAATTGATATATTTAAATTGGTTGCTTTGAAAACTTAGTGCTCTCAAAGCTCGCCTTGTGATATTCTTTTTATTTGTATTTTACGCAGACGAACTTAAATGCTGAGGAGTCACTTTGTATTCAGTTCTTTAGTATACTTATCATGTCTTGCATCTTCCTATTCTCATTTTTCTTGTTAAATTTAGCAACAAAATTTTTCCACTATTAAAACTAAAGATTTGTGTCTTTCTTGTACTTGATTCCGTGTACTTTAGTTTTTTCCCTCCCTCTTTTTTGAATGTTCACCAGTCTATTGTGTGATTGAATTGAGGAATTTAGTTGACTATGCAATTTTATTAATCTTTTTTTTTTTAAGTATGCAATTTTCTTTTCTTTTCTGCTCTTTTTCGATTATTTTTTCCTTGATCTATTTTCTCATTTCCCGTTCTTTCTTTTGGACCTTCAACTGGAGACAAAGTTTTAGTTGGAAATTTCCCTTTGTGCAGGCTGAAAGTGCGATTGCGGCTCTGAACTGCAGTGGTGCAGTCTTAGGATCCTTACCTATAAGGTTCGATTTTCTTCATTGTCCTTGCTGTTACAATATAGCTTCATAGTGGCAGAAATTAGTGTTTAAATTGTCACTGGAGACAGTAACAACATAATGCCAACAAATGTTGTTACCATAATTTGTGACCAGATTTTATCGTCCCTATGCATATGTCACTAATTAATTTTTAATAGAGATAATTGAAACACAATTTGGTAGTGATACTTTTTGCCACTTATGGAAAAATTTCATGTTATTAGTTAATATATTGTCACTGATCACAAATCTCTCGCATTTTCCAGGGTAAGCCCATCGAAAACTCCTGTCCGACCTCGTGGTCCCCGCCAATCCATGCACTAAAACTTTCGGTGGAGTTCCTCTCGAGCTGATCTTGTGATAAGACCGGCTAATTTTCTCTCTCTATATATATACGTACGAAGATATTGGTAACTTTTAAGGTACTTCGTGGCGTCTTATGTTTCTTATTCGTATCTCAGCTAGTCGTTTCTGCTCCATCGGATATTTTATCCTTCGACTGCTAAGGTTGTAGAGTATGACCGTTTTCTGAGGCTTTAAGCTGTTAATTATGCTCCATATTATGTTAAACACTTTTTAGTAGGCAGTGCCTCAAAGTACCCTAAACTGTTTCTTGCTTATGATCTTGAAGGAAAACTTGTTTTTTTCGCGTTTTAGTAACATTGTCGTGGATGTTCGCCTTCGCTTTCTGTAGATTTACACGGCGTTTCGGTTGAGCTTATTTGATGCATCTTATAAGTTTTTATGTATTCTAAACTGTGTTTAGAGCTTATAAAATGTTTAGTATTGACAATCTGTAACTAGAGGTGGGTAAACTAAACATCTTATAAGCTACGGCATCTTATTAGATGTTTTCTAACTAATTAGATTTTATTTAAAAAAAATAAGTTTTAAAGTGTTCGAATATGATATAAGCTTCTGCATCTTAAAACATATTTTTGGAGCTTAAATGATATTTGATCACGTGTTGAAGTATAACTCTTCAACGTTTGATCATTCTTCCATTTTGTCATTTCCATTTAATATCAAGTTCGAATTTGGTATCATAATTCTATTCGAGTAACAATAAATAATAATTATATACAAAGATATTTACATTATTTTAATAAATATAATACTTCAAAAAATATAATTTTGCATATCATCAATTATGATACAACATGTTCCGTTTAATTATAATTTTTCTTCTTCTCAACTTCGTTACTTTCCAAATTTGAGATTATATTATTCTACGTAATAATTCAAGTAAAAATATTCAATGATTAAAAAATTTCACTTTCAGACAGGTTACGTTTTGCTTACTAATGCTTTCTTCTAATTTATGCTTTGGGGGTGTTTTCAACTGCTTCAATAGTGCATTTTTTGACTTTTACCTCTAATTAAGTTATTTTTTAATGTTTTGGAAATATTATTTTTGTTTCTATTTCTCTAAAATTAAGCAGCAAAAAAGCTACTTCTTCTACTTCTTCTTCTCCTCCTCGCTTCTAAAAAATACAGAGGTGCAGCAAATACAATATTACAACCAACACAATATTTGGTTTGTTTGAATGAAAATTTTAGACAAAATTAGCTTTTCTTGTATCTTCTTAAGTCTTATCTATCACTTTCCAACATAGGCTAATGACTAGATAACAAAATTCCGAGGTGATTATTTCAAGCACCCATGACCTAATTATATGATATTTCTTGTAAATGCCCATGAAATTTAACCTAATTGCAGGAGGCCTCTTGTAGCATGAAAAATTACATTGAAATATTTTCTTGAAAATAAAGATAAAAACTCCAATGGTTGACCTACTTTTATTATAATTCTTCGAATCATAAACGGTAACTGATAATTAAGTCAAACTTTTAAGGGGTGTTAAAAAATAATTATTCTTTAAATCATTTGTTAAAGGCACATTTCTTCATCAACACACAACACAAAGAAGCAACCCACTTCAAACACCATCATTGCCAAAGCTCAACACAATTCAAACAAACCACACATACATTTCCTCATTCAATCTTCACATCCATCACCTTCTTCTCCACTTTCCCCTTAGGAACAACCACATAGAGCACTCCATTCTTCAGCTCCGCCTTCACCTTATTCTTGTCGCAGTTATCGGGAAGTCGCAGCCTCGTATCATACGAATTATACCCCCTCCTCGACCATCGATAATTTTCCCCTTCTTCCATCTTTCGATCCCCTTTGATCACAAGTACATTGCCTTCGACATATACTTTCACGTCGTCTTTGGAGAGTCCTGGCATGTCAAATCGCATTTTGATCTCGTTTTCTTCGTCTTTGATGTCCCATGGCACTCGTATTTCTCCTGATGTTGTCATGGCATCCTCGAACAGGCGATCCATAGCGTTTAGCATTTGCCGCATTGTCCTCATTGGGGATAAGGGATCTAGCAAACCTGCGTCGATCATAGATTCAACTTAGGTTAGGATATAATAAATGAATACGAATACGAACAAAAACGTGATATAAAACACAATAAACAAATGCATCTTATGTGGAGTTTGTCATAATTATCAAAATACTTCCTGAGATTTAATAATTATAATTACAATTACAACCACTAAAAATTTTAAAACATTACAGATATACCCATATACAATTAGTGTAATTGTAATTATGTATTAGCTCAGAATAATTGTATTTATGCATGAAATATAATGATAATTATCCAAAACTCATGGATGTTTTGAAAATTATACTATACCTCAAGGGGTGTAGAGGTAATTATCCCTTAAAAATTTTAAAATCCTGGCAAGCAGAACAGAAGCACTTACCAAAAGGAGAGATGTCAACGGCCAACCTCCGAGGCCGTCGTTCCACGGCAGCGCCGCCCTGGTCTCCTTCACCGCTGACACGGTTCACGTCCACCGATGTATCCCTATTTTCGGCGCCGGCCTGAGCTCTGACGACGGCGGACGGCGCCCTTCTCCTCACATTAGATACATTGGGGAAAAACACAGAAGAAGGCCCAACAGAAGCTTTGTTTGTTATTGCCCCAGAAACATTATTCAAAGCAAAAGGGGAACAAATCAAGGTCTTAGCCGCCATTAACGAAGGACCAAACAAGGATTACTAGAAAGGATTTCGTTCTGCTACTTGTGAATTCTGAAATTGGTTTGATTTTTATAGAAGAATAAAGGGTGTGGCGGAATCATCGTGAATGTTGGAGAGAAGATTGATCGTGAAAACTGTCTTTTCAATGTATTTAGTGGGTTTTCACTATTTTCGCCATTGTTGTTTTCTCTAGTTTCTGCTATGTTCGCGAATGGTCCCTATTTTTTTTTTGGAAATTTGTTCGCGAATGTTCTTGATTCTTGCGTTGGAGAGGTTGGGCTTTGTTTTTGGGTTTTTCTCGTGTTTAAAAAATGGGCTTTTTTTTAGTTATTGGGTCAGGCTAGTGCACTCCATGGCCCAGATGATGCGTATTTTGCCTTACTAAGTAAATAAAAACTTTATTGGGCTGGGCCAGGCTATATTAAGTCCACGTCAAAAACTTAAAAATAATCGTTGAGAGTGGTGTAAATGTCCTACTTCTTTATTAGTGTTGGAATTCTCAAATAGTGGGTCATGTGGCAGCAGGCTCGAGATCAAACTAATATTTGGATTAAAATATTTAATGGATCAGATTAATAGCCACCTTAAGATCAAGATTCATATTGTTAATATTCGGATCAAAATATTTGATGGATCAAATTGATTAATTTCATATACATTTCACTTATCTTAAATTACGAATACTCATAGTTGGTAATGACTCATCGAATAATTTAATTAATTAAAATCCTAAAATTTGGGTTTGATTCGATTTAGATTAAAATTCGTCCCATTGACAGCCCTATTACCATATCAATCAAGACACCATCGGTTGTTATGTCATGATGGCCTATTGCATAACATGTTTTAATAATATCAAATTTTGACAAGAAAATCAATTGAAGTTGAGAATATCTTCAGCTATAAGCATAAAATATTCACAATAAATATTTGCAACAATAAGTGATTTTCTAGTATTTTTGAGTTACTATCTTACCCTAAAAATAAGAATTCTAATCGTTTGTTGAAAAACTAAACCGTTTAGAATGAAAAACTAAGGTAGAACTACAAATCACCTAACAAGGTACTTTCACATTTCAGAACATTAATTTTAACTCAAATTCTCTATAACGAAAACAGAAATCATTCCATCAGATAATCCCCAAAGCATTACTCAATAATGAATAATTTCAATAAATAAAACATGAAAAGCTAGTATAAAAGCATTGTCTTGCACAAGAACTTCTCCCTAGCACATTTACATTTTGATGTAGATAAATATGTCAATAACACCTTAAAAGAGTAAACAATTTATCCTTAACGGGCTCTTTGCCGAGTTAATGGCCACGTGCTTCTCACGTGGGCTTCCCCATTATGTATTGAACGACATCCCTCTTGTATCTTCAAATTTTTCTTTTTTTTTTTCAAAAATTAAAAAAAAAAATTCACCTATAGGATGCATTGTGGGAAAAAGTGTAAGTTTGAGACTACTATTGAACTAGGCCTAAGTTGTAGGAGCAAAAATGCATTTTACTCTATTAATGATACTAAAGACGTAAGGCCACCTTTGTTGGTATTTCAAGACACTTTTGGTCTTTTATTCTATTTCATATTTTACTTATATTCCTTTGCATGGATGAATGTCAAGCGCATCATATTCACAATTATATATCTTTATATTTTTTACATTTAACTTATAATTGTTACATGAAATGTAAAATGAAACACAGTAAAAAATTCTCACTGGTTACTACATAGATTTCAAGCAAGAGAAACACAAGAAAATATGCCTCTAGGCCCTAATTTTGCCAATTTGTTATCTATTTTTCTATATATCTTTCATCCCACATTTCACTTTCTGAGTACATGTGATCAAATCATTTTCAGATAATACATAGCGTTTCTACACCTATGCCAAAAATTCAAGAATGTTGGGCTAATTATTAATTTTATTAATTAAATTAAAAATTTTGATATGGTCTTGTAACAAAAATATAGTTGAGCCGAGACAAAAGAGGCAGGGACAACTGACCTCACTGAATTTTTCAAAATAATCTATAAGCATATGATATTTTTGTATTGCCTTTATTAAGTTAAAAATTTACCCCCACACTCTATCATTAAAAAAAAAATTAAGTGGTCTGAAATTTGCAGAATTTGAGCCCTTTTCAAATTCCGACCTTTGCCTTTTCATTGAAAACTAATGATTTGCCTTTATTTTATTTCTAAAGAGATTAAAGAGTTGTTCAAGATTTTTTCTGTCTTTTTCAAGAACTAGAATATGTGAATGTCTAAAATTAAATAGAAAAAAAAAATTAAAATCAAAAGCATAATCTTTTTTGATGATATTTGAACCTAGGCATGATTATGAAGAGGAATCTAAACAATAAGATATGTGTAAGTGTCTTTGTCTCCACAAAAGTAACGAAAGGATAATTACAAAATGGACCACATACTACGGGATCCGATTCTGATTTTGAAGTTGCCACCCCTAATGAAACAACAAATTTTGCCCCCAACTAATTTAATATATATAAATATAAATCAAGGTAAGTATTACACTATTTTATTTAGGAGTGGTTTGATTTTATTTTGGAGTATACATAATTTATAATTTTATTAAAAAAAAAAAGAAAAATATATCTTTATTTTTCTTGCTGGATCATCCACAATGTTCTACTTTTTCTTTCTGATATAGTAGTATTAATTTTTCAATGTAATATTCATTTAAAAATAATGACAATTGCATCCACATCCCATAAGTTTGTTTTAATTTCTTTCTTTCTTTTAAAAAAAAACCTTATGGTTTGTGAAACAATATCTCGATTTGCATATTATAGTTAGAGTACCAGAAAGTGTAATCAATTAATTAACACATACAAATAGATTTCATGTTAATCTAATAATAGGGGATATTATTTTAATTTTTCAAACTATATAAAATGTTTCTATAATTAGGTTAAACCTCAATGATGTTAAGGTAATTATTCCCTAAAGATAATATATTAATATAAGCAACAAAAGTATGTAAATTTTAGATATTCTTTGCTTATTTTATAGTTAAAATATGTTAAATAAATATTTAAAATACTAAGAAAGGACCTAGATCAATAGAAAGAGGGCAAGACGACAAGCAAGAAGAAAGAACCAGAAGACTAGACCCCAATCTCGCAAATTCACAAATTCTCATTCACTTGTTTATTTTTTCTAACATAAATAACTAGCAATTCCTTTTGCACCAATCTGAAAATAAAGCTTTATATCTTGAATATCTTTTTGGTAAAAAGTATCATGTGACATTATTAATTTTCAATTGTCATTTTAAAAATGATAATATAAAAAATAATTGAATTTTTTTTTTAAAAAAAAAGGAAAGAAAAGAAAAGATAATGTATATTTTAATAAAAAGATGGGCCAACTGAGCTGAGCTCACTTCTTTTCTTATTGGGCTTATTAAATTATAACAAATTATCCCAAGAAGCTATTTATTTTTCGTATTTTTATCTATTTATTTTACCAACGCATAATTTTATATATTTATATATAAGTTGGCATTAAAGAATACCAACTTTTATTTATAGTTATATCATTTGAATTTAAGTATCAAACTTCTGTTTCTTTTGATTATACGATCTTAATAATATTAACCCTAATACACTCTTATCAACCATGTTTGTTTTCTTCCTTCTTTAACATTCAATATTTTACATTGACAAATAACATAGAAATATTAATAAAAAAGTGAATACTAATAAAAAGGGGGAAAAGGAAAAAAAAAAAAAGGATGCACATTATCTATATATTTATCTTTTCAATGAATAGTTGCAAATTTCAGAAAAAAAAAAGTAATTATAAAGAAAAATTTGGAGTCAGCATAAATATTTTTAGGGTTAATTACATTTGACTACTCTTTGAGATTGTGAAATTATCAACTACTACCCTCATGGTTTGAAATTATCAAATCATCCATTTCGTTAAATTTTGTGATTGAAAACTATTGATATCCTCCAATTTTTTCATTGCACTAAATATCTATTATGCCTCCATACTTAGCCATTGTGATTTTAGAGACTAAAATTGGAGAACGTCATTAGTTTTTTGTCAAAAAATTTAACAAAATAAATGATTTGGTAATTTTATAAACTTATGGGGACTAATTTGTAATTTTTAAACCACAAGAATAATAGTTGGTAATTTTACTATCTCAAAAGATAGTCAAATGTAATTAACCCTTATTTTTATTAACTTTTTTAATCTCTCTAATGGAAAATGGGAAAAATGATCTTCCTCTTGCTTTTTTTCTTTTTGATATTTTTATCGAAATGAATTGGTAAAACTAACTAAGCTATTTGATAATCAACATCAGTTGACATACAATTATAAACCACCGTATATATATATATTTTATAAGTAAATTCATTAGCAATCAACATTCAAAAGAGGTGCAAAACGAGAATTGAGCCTGTCCTCCATCACAAAAACATTCAATAGGGATTTTGTGAAAAGAGATCGAACCAATCTAATCAAAAGTTGAGGCTCATTTAGCTAAGTTGTGGATAGAGAAATTGGAATCCCTATTAATAAAGCATATAGACTAGCAAGGCCATAGACGCAAAAAAAATTTTACAACAGCAACATCAACTTGCATGTTCCAGTGCGCTAGGTAATCGTCTTTGTTGGATATGAATGTAACTAGCCGAGATCACCGTATATATAGAGAGAGAGAGGGAAAAAAAAAGTGTATACATACGTCAAGATGACTTTTCTTATAGGAAAAGTCACTAAATCACTTCAAATCCTCCTATTTTACATCTTATCACATCGCACCTCCCAATTTCTAATTCTAGCAATTTTGCATCCTACCATCAAACCCCTAATTGGTAGTCTAATGGCAACCCTACTTTGGTGGAAAAGTTGGGAATCCAACGTGGTGAAGCATAAAAATAAAGATCTCAATGTAAACTTATTGACTCAATCGGAGGACCAAAAGTAAATTTTTCGTTCTATAGTCACGTGTATGAAATATAATCCTTGACATTAAAAATTTACGCAACAATTGACGGTATGATGAAATTGGACAAGAATTGCAAATATAAGAGACGTAATGTGACGTGGTATAAAATTGAGAGTCGTAACGTGAGTCAGTGATTTCGTCAGGGGACCAAAAGTAAATTTTCCCCTTCTTACACAATATGTTTTAATAAGAGATTTATTTTTCATTGATTACACTTTTATCTTAAATTTGACTGAAACGGAAAATAACTAAAAGACAAACCAGCCGCGTTAGAGAAGGGATATTTTCACATTTTTGTCTAAAATTTTCAACTATTTTCTATTACTATACATTCGATACATTCGAAACTCGATTTTTTCTTCAGGGGAATCATTTCATTTTATTCCAATCGAGGTTAGGGTTTATGCTTTCGAAGATTTTTGGAATTTGGTAAAAAATTTCAAGGAAATAAGGAAAAAATGAACAGAATGCAGCAGCAGCAGCAGCAGGCGCAGCAAACGATGAACTCACATCCTTCGACGCCTCTGCATCTCGTCACTACCGAGCAGATTCAGAAGGTACAACTCTCACACCTATGTGTACAACATTTTCAGTTTTTTTTTTTTTTTTTGAGGGAAACAACATTTTCAGTTATTGAATAAATTATTTACCTTCCTTTATTTTTCTGCTTGCATATATGTTTATTGCTAGCTTATGGAAGAAAAATAAATATTTGTTGGAAGTTGTAATTATTTTTTCTTTCCTTTATTTATGTTTTACTTTTTCTTATGAAGGTTCGTTTAAATTTAAAGAGTATAATTTATATTAAGTACTATGAAATTATGGTGTCTTCGTAATTATCTGTAACTATAGTTGTTGATGTATTCAAACTCATTTGAATTTAGGACCATTTGTTTTGTGCAAATTTTAGAATGCTATTTTGCATTTGGATATAAAATTTGGCGGAGAGTAAATTTACGATCCTTTCCGTGCATCTCGTTATAGTGAAATGGATAGCAGTTGTAAATATATCTAGAATGTATATTTACAACATGGAAAGTGAAATGAGCAAACATATAATCCTGTAATCATGTCTGTGCAGGCAATTTTTAATTTTTTTTAAGGTTTTGCGTTTCAAATGAAATCAAGGGAATTTTGTTAGTTTCATACAGCTGTAGAGTATGTGTAGATCGAAATGTGTATGAATTTTGTTACTGTGATCCTGAAACCATATGAATTATGCATTGCTCTTTCGCCTGCTCCGATTTTGTCTCTTAAATTTTAGAACATTATAGCACAGTTGGTTAGTTGTACTATGTAGAAAAAATAATTATTTTTGTTCATGGATTTGATTATTGACGATTTCGTGCAGTATTTAGATGACAACAAGAACTTGATCATGGCGATACTGGAGAGTCAGAAGATGGGAAAAGTGGCAGAAATCGCACAGTTAGTTATATTTTCTTTTACTTTGAGAATGATGTTCTTATACAAGGATAGTTTAATTTTTTTGCATAAAAAATGCATTGGTGGCAATTTGTTGCTCTCTTTGTGTTTCTATGCCTCTTCATCTCTTATTGAGTTGAAGTTTTGGGAATGGTATTTTATCAAAAGTTGGATCAAAGGCCAGAGGTAAAGAACTTGTTTTATTGGTTTGCTGTTGTGTCATACCAAAAAATTTAATCTATAAGCTTGTTATATGACGAGTGATTGTATTATGTCATTTTTGGCCTCGGATAGGGGAAAACTAATGTTAAATGTTACGGCAACATTGCTTCTTATCTGTACTGCGATTCAATGTGGATGCAGTAATGAGAAGTCAAAATACATGAACTCTTCTTAATGACATGGATTTAGTAATATTGATGACAGTTGAGATTTTGATCAAATTTGATAGCTGCTTTTCTCTATAAATTGATCATTTTCTCTCATGTTTTTCCAAATGTTGAAGTTATTATCTTCCTGAAAAATGGAACAAACACTAAGCCTGAGAGTATTTAGACCTGAGATGACACTAATGGGCTTTGACTTGAGAGAAATATGGTATTAGAATATACTGTTATTTTGTGTAGTCATGTTGTTAAATGGGCAGTGGGAATGATCAGCAACAAAATAGAATATATATACTTATATTAGTGGATTTTGGGAGGGGACAAAATTTCACTAATGATACATGTTTGCTCAGGTATGTGCTATATTATTCATATTTTTATGTTTGTGAACCCACATATGTGCCAATAAGTTGCCATAGCTTTCTTACCATACCTTTCTCCATTCTTAAGTTGTCATCACAGTTTCAGTTGTCGTCCACCTGTCTTCTTGATTGAATACAGAAATCTAGACTTTTCTACAACATTAGATGCTGTATACAATGAAATTTTGATAATCATGGCATGTGAAAAACGCTTCAGGTATCAAGCCATGCTTCAGAACAATTTAACGTATTTAGCAGCGATTGCCGATGCCCAGCCTGAAGGATCAGCAACAAAGCCTTCTCAGGTATATGTCAATATATCTTCAAAGGATCATTACCTTAATTCCCCTTGAGGTTTGGCCTAATTATGAAACATCAGTTCAGCTGACGGAAAACTTAACAAAGCCAGTCTAACAATACAATTGGAACTCTTCAAAATCTAACATGTTAACAGAAAAGTTACAACTAGATCCCCTATTAATCTAATGCCCGGGGGTGTTTTTGTAACTTCCCAAACCATAGGTGTGTTTTTTTAATTAGACCAAACCTCAAGGATTGTTGAGATAATCACCCCTTATATCTTCAATCCTTGTATCCATT
The DNA here is from genome assembly GCA_014898755.1 of Handroanthus guayacan. Taxonomy (NCBI): domain Eukaryota; kingdom Viridiplantae; phylum Streptophyta; class Magnoliopsida; order Lamiales; family Bignoniaceae; genus Handroanthus; species Handroanthus guayacan. Next base: position 583,744 of record JACFYI010002893.1, read on the forward strand.
ATAGCATCTCTTTCTTACACTTAAATGAGTTCTCTCAGCTTCCTACTAGTTCAGTCGCTCCACAAGGAAATCCCCATATGCTGCAACCTCAGGCTTTATCTGTGCAGCCACAACCCGGCGCCCCTGTTGCAAAGTTGCCCTTCCAGCTGAATGCACTCCGGCCTCAAGATCAGCAGAATCAGATGCTCCAATTTCAACAGCAGCAACAATTGCAAGGCCACTTTAGTCTCGGTGGATCAGGTGGTCCGAATTCCGGTTTGCATTTTTTTATGCAACCAGGACTTGGCAATTCGGGTGGTTTGATGGACTTGAGAGGAAGCCAATCGGGTGGATTGGAGGGTGGTTCTGGCAACGGACAAGGGAACTCAGGTTTGGGACCGATGGAAGGGAGAGAATGAGAGTATGAAAATTAGATGATTTTCTTGCCTTTTGTTGTGGGTGGCTTATGGTTATGTTCAAACTAGACTGTGGATTGGGGCCTTTTGTGCTTATGGTATACCTTTGTTTTCTAAACATGTGACCGGGACAATGAAGGGAATCTTTTGGATCTTTTGTATGTCATTGAGGCCTTAGTGTACTTGATTCTTTATGTGGGTAATGTGTATGGTTTTGATGTGGAAATTGTGTCCCTCGTGCAACTCGGGTGCACGTGGTGTGAAATATTTGAAGGAAATTTGTTTGTCTTATCAGGTTTATTGAACTGCCACAACCATTTGGATGATGAAATGGCACAATCTCCCCTTTTTACAGGGAAGGTGCAGATTTTGATCCCGTTGTCCATTTCACCTAATCCTAGCCTGGAAAAAACCAAAAGGGAGAAGAAGAGGAAGGCTTATTAAATAGGGGGAAGAGTCCTTACTTTGCAGCATTTTTTGTCATCAAAAAAGAAAGGAAGAAAAAAAAAAAAAAAA
>JACFYI010002893.1:584664-635726 GCA_014898755.1 Handroanthus guayacan
AAAAAAAAAAAAAAAAAGCAAATGCCATTTTCGACCCATCACAGAACTTGGCATAATACTTGAACCAGGAAAGGAAAATCAATTCATACAAACGATGCTTACTTTTGCTTCTTTAAAATCTAATGTTTCATATTCCACGGACAGTGTACTTTTCCTTAGGTTGCCCGTTGCAAAATGATTAAGAACCGACACTTATATTTCAAAATTTTGACCCAAATCAGAAAGGTTGTGACCCATAAATGATAAAACTGTCTTCCAATAAGCTGGATCAAACTCAGACAATTGCTGCCTCGAGTTGGGCTTGGTTAGGTAGGATAGAGTTCAATGTTTGGGCGTTTTCTAGTGTAGGCTCACGAGAGATAACACAATCTTCGATTATTGTTTTCGGTCCATAAGAGAATTTTCATACCTCTATCCACATATTTTGATATTTGTTTATATTTCGAAAGAAATAAAATTTGTTTTAAGAATTGAAGTTATATTTAATTATATTTTTAAAAGAGACAACTCATACTATATTTTTTTATCCCAAAAAAAAAAACAAATCAATTAATTTTTTATCCGAAATTTAAATTTAATAATATTTTTCATATATAATGATTGTATATATACATAGGCACATGGACATATGCAGAGAGAGATATATATATACACACACAGCATTTTTTGGTAATAATAAAAGAAATATGAGGGTTTTTTGGGGAAATAGAAATCATCATTTCCCCAAAAACAAATACATATACTTGGGATATGTTTTAGTAAAGACAATACTTTCCCCAAAACAAAAACAAACATCAAACAAGATTTGCTTCATGCAGCATTTACGAATTTTCTAAAGACAGCACCCAAAGAAATTCATCACCACCGAACTCTAGCACCATTTTTCCAATCACTTAAAAACACAGAAAGCTGGATAAAGCACCAGCACCAATACATCACGGCATGCAATTTTGATGACGTGAAACAAAAATAATTCAACTTCTTCCAATTTAACATAACATAAACGTTGTAAATCAGGCAGTGTTCTGTACCAATTTGCATAGGGAAAATATATCTGAAGGCTGTTGCTTGAGATTTTCTGCCTTCCCCGTTCACCATATTCAGTTCTTCGTTCAGCACGTGATGAAGAAAATTCAGTAATAGCATTGCCCGTGAGATCCAGAACATATCCTGCAGATTAAAAGAAAAATAATTGAAAATAGCTAAGAGGGAGAACTAATAAAAACAACATACGATCGAACGTAACAAAAGAGGGAAGCATCGATGTAACATTATTTTGAAGATGGAAATTCTCACTATGCCAACTATTCTAGCACTTTAGAGGAAGGGGAAGAGTATCACCAATGAAGAAGGATTTTTCTGATACAACCCCTTTTTGCATTCCAAGTTTAGAGAGGTTAATTGCCTGTCACATTCTTAGATAAAAATAAGGGATAATCACCTCAACGCCTCCTAAAGTTTAACATGACTACCAAAACACCCTCTTGAGGTTTGGATAATTTTCATTACACACCCTACATTTAATTTAGTTGAGATATAATTACAATTACACCCTCTTATAATGGTAATTATTCGTTAGCTGAATTAATGGAGTGGAGTTTATTGTCCAAATCTCATAGAGTGTTTCTGAAATTGTGCCAAACCTCAGAGGGTGTTGAGGTAATTATCCCAAAAATAAATGAAGATACAGCTGCTATCAGCAAAAGCAAAATAACTCACTGTTTGCTATCATATAATTATAAGAGAGGATTACGAAATTCATATGTCTTCAATGATACAAAGCAGGCACAAAATAATCTGACTTTAGGAACAAATAAACGCAACATATCCCAAAGCGAAATCGGACTTACTATCTTCTCAGACTTGATGCCGCCCCAGTTGCCCTGAAAAAGTACAGTTAAACTACATAAGATTCTCAGCAGCAGGAAAAACAACAGGCAAAGTGAAATATTCGAGTCAATACCTGTTCAGTTGTCTCCCAACTGAACTCACACCAGACCTCCCAAGAGATGCATCCTCGTTTTGAGAAAAAGCAGGGTTATCAGAACGGTTCAGTTCCACATGATCTTTAACTTTACTCAAAATTTTAACATTTGAGGTTCCTCCAGCAACACGAAAGGAACCACCATTCATGTTCTGGTGCTGAACTGCCGAATGATGGTCAACTGTATTCAAAGGTCTACCGCCTACAAATTCAAGAGATGAGGGCTTTTTTGGTCGATTGGACTGAGCCAAGGGAGTGACTGCTACAGAAGGAAACATTGGCGAGTACGAAGATGGAGCTGCAGCGGCTGCAGCAGCAACCTTGGCAACAGCTGCTGTTGCAGCTATGATTTCTTGTGCCCCTTCACGAAGTTGAATGTAGCCCGCCTCGATAAAGAATAACTAAAATAACCAAAAGAAACACTTAGTGTGTGTGTGTGTGTGTGTGTGTGTGTGTTAGTTTCTAGAAAATTAAGTCAAATTACGGAAACCAAAAGGAAAATGGAAGGCATACTTCAGGATGATTGGCAAGAAAATCATCTAGATTCCCATACTTCTTTCTATAATCGTGCCAGTGAAGAGGGGCGAGTATTCTTCCAAGTCTATTGTGAAGCTGTTCACACACATGAACATGACAATCAAGTATTGTTTATGTTCATTATAAGCCGTTAACTTATTTAATGTCAAATACTTAAAAATCAAGTAACTCACAGTTGAACTAATCCTAATTCTGCCACTAGATCCTATCGTGCGAGCTATAGAAGCAAGTAATGCTCTTTCATCGAGCAGATAACTTTCCCCTGGCTTTCCTGCTATGTCATTTTGCTGCCGAGGAGAAACGAAGTCATCAGCTGAATCAGCACTTGAGGCAGTATCTGTGCTTGTTTCAGTGAAACTTTTAGGATTAGCCAATGCTTCAGATGAGGTAGCATTCACGGTAAGGTTGGAATGTCCCATTTTTTCCATTCCGCGCTCGCTGACTGAGTTGACATGCTTCTCCTGTGGCAACATTAATTTAAGATGAATGCTCAATCTAACAAGACTAGAAGCAGCATCAAATCACAACCAGAACATATTGCAAGGAAGGACCATAACAACAAAATCATGCCAAGTTAATGTCTATGAGCAAGCTATTACTAAACCTTAGCGCCATTGCCTTTGCCACGTTCAAGAGGATTCAGTCTAAGGGCATGATGAAACTGGGAAGAAATTTGTTGCAAGCTCTGCAGAGATTGAGTATTGCCATATGTTTTAACAATGGAGTTGAGAAGACAAGAACCGGCAAAATGTTAACATAATCGAAGAAAACAAGTATCACAAGGCAAATTACATGTGAATTATAATTTTGAGTTACTAACCTGTCCATCCCCATTCTGTGATGGGACTGCAGAATCAGCACCTAGCCCTCGACTGATACTGGTATCCACATAGTTTGAATGGAGAATTTGCTCATTTCCTGAAGTTTCATAGTCATAGTGGGAATCTGTTCTCAACATATTTTCTTCAGCTTGCTGAGGATACTGGTTATGTGTAGGCACATGTTGCCCATCTGCCTTAGCCTTGGAAATAGTAAAGGAAAGAACAGCTGCATTTAACAAACTGTTGCAGCTTGTAAAAATTCATATATAGCAACAGACATAATACACCACTTACCTCTTGATTCTGCCAGTTTTGAATGGAGGGCATAGCAGATGCTGAGTTTAAATGAGATTGCACGATATGTGACGGGTGGCCTTGCTGATGCATTACAAATGGATGCAAAGCAGTCACCTGTCCAGTTGGAACATAGGCTGGCATACCAAGTAGGGATGAGGGAGCAAATGCAACACCATGAACATGGTCGGCCTAGTAAAACAAAGAAAAATAAATTCCAGCTACAGAAGGAATGCAACGATACAATGAAAAGTTCATATGAAGTTTTCCCATGCTGGAATTATATTTGATATTTCCAACAGTGGGAATCTGTCCTCCTCTAAGAACTTTTTCCGAGGGAGTGGGGGGTAAAAGTTGCTTAAAATTGTACAAAATCTCTCACCAACAAAATAAAGTGGGCTGACATCACTATGCATGAAGTGCGCAGTAATGATGGGAAGATAAGTAAGGCATCATAAACATGCCCCATATAGAAGCTCAAATCCAGATTACTTTACAGACATCAACAGAAAAAGAAAGCAGAGGAAGGACACAAAGATGAAAGAAGCAACCCAAAATTAACACTCATAATTGATCCCTATGGCTCACTGCTAACATTAAAAAAAATAATAATGAAAAAATAAAATAAAATAAAATTTAGCAATGATACAAGCACCAGAAGCAACCAACTTCAAAAGATAAGGCATATTCTACCTGTGTTGATGTGTGTCCTCCCAAAGCATTTTCAGAATTTGCATTCTGTAGGCTGCTAGTGTTTGCATTGGGTGAACCATTACCATTCACATCCAGCTGACTGCTATTGCTCTGTCCAAGTTCAGAAGCATCTTTCAAATTTGTCTGGGAGACATGTGAACCATCCAACTTATTTCCACTCTTTTCTCTTGCATCAGTCAATTCAAGCTGGAGTTGTTGTATATGCAAATGAAGCCTTTCGATCTCACCAAACTGATAGTAAAAATTTACATTACATTAGTCTCTATTTAAAAAATAAATTAATGAATAACAAAACCATCAACCTAGACAATAGCTTAATCACCTGTCTTTGACAACCAAGCCACAGCTGATTGTAATGCTCCATACGTTCTTGCAGTTCAGCTTGTAAGGTATGGTTGGCAGTTGATTGCATAGCATCCATTTCCTGAGCACGAGATATCCAGGCTTGTGCCTCTCGTAACTGCTCATCTTTAAATAGAATGGTTTCTTCAGCAATCCTATGCTGAATGAAGACACCCAGGCATCAATGCACATCTAATCAAGTTAGAATATGTATCCCTTCTATCTACCTTATACAGACATATAATATGCAGAACAAAACATCATTCAAGAACAAAGGCACTTCATGAAAAGCATATAAGTGAACATATTAAGCATTAAGGTTAAGACCAAACAATATAAATAAAGCAGATAAGATAAAACACAGATGGGCTGCATGAATATGATGAATATTGCTTTTCTAAGCTATTAACACAATTTATAAGCTAGACCTGGAGAAACTAACGAATGAAATTTGAGAAAGTTGTTTCAAACATTTGATAAACCATCATTACCATAAGATAAGAATTATTCACTAATTATACATGCTGACATACCCGCTCCTGCAACTCCATAAGTTGACGATCTTTCTCTTGAATATGTTCCTGAAGATCATGGATTTGTTTAATGTGCTGCACTCTGTCAGCTTCAGCACTATCCCTCTCCCTCCTGCAAAATGAAGAAGGTCGGACATTATCATCATAAACCTCCAAAAGTCTTGGCAAAAATGAAATCAGGCATAAGTAGAAATAATCTCTCCATGGATCCACATACCAATAGCAAGTAACAACACAAAATTGAAAGAAAATTAATAAACATATATACGTATATATGACTAATCAAACATATATTTGTCCTGTTAAATTTAAAATTGAAACTCATATTTTGAAGCAATCACTTGAGAGTACATTCATACAGTAGAAAGAAAATTAATAAGTATATATACATATATAATAATACCAATCAAACATATATTTGTTGCAATAAATTCAAAATAAAAGTTAAAGTAACAACTGGAATTTACCTGTAGCTCTGCAGCTCTTTGCTTTGTTCTCTTATAAGATCCTCTTTGGCCCAAGCCTGCTAAAACAGATGAAAAGGTTAATTTAACAAAACAATCATTAGGCATCAGTGGCAAAAAATCCCACTTCAAGGGAAGGAAAAATGCAAAACATTATCAAGCTAACCGCTTCATTATCCAATCTAGTCGCATGCAACTCTCTCTCCTTTTCACCCATCTTTCTCTCCAGCTCGTGGATCTTTTGTTCCTTTTCATGCAGTTGCTCCTAAACAATAGATCACATTCCTAATTTTTAGCAACAAAACGTCATGGCTAGTATGTACCTAACTATGGATGCATCAAAATTTAACAAAACAACAAACAAACACTCAAAGAAAGTATGGAACCCGAAGTTCGGCATTGGCATCCGAACGCTCTTTTATCTGAGCATCAAAGTTATTCTGCATTCCCACTATCTCAGATCTCGCAATGAACTGGGCACGAAGCCCAATCTCCAGGTGCTGCAATTCCTCCCTTTGTTTCACCACTGTGCGAATTCTCTGCTGCAACATGCCATTGTCTAAACCTCCATCAATAGTTACTGAGCAAAAGTCCACTTCCAATGGCTCACTTCCTTGCTGTACCTTAATATATAACACATACCAAGTCACCTTCATATTCGCTGGCATTCATGAGGAACTAAAACAAATAATAACAAAAATTACAATAAACAACCACAGTTTTTAGAACACAGTTATTACCTCGTATATCAATCTCTCGTCAGATTGACCTATTTTTGAACGATCTAACTCCTGTATATAAGCATATCAATACCAAAAACAAAATGAAAAATATGAAGAAAAATTACAGAAAGCTCTAAACCTTAGATAAATGTCACATGAAAGACTATTTTCTCAATAAGAAAGACAAGGACCAGAATTAATCAACAAATGCGGCAATGCAAGTATATATTCAGCTACAGGCGACCTCGTTGAATACATTAGTACGCAAAAATTGAAAAAAATGACCAAATTCAAGTACATATTTCCACCTCGTTACCGGGATTTCGGGCAGATTGCTCGGACACGACGCGCCACTCCTTCCGAGAAGACTGGGAGGAAGAAGCCGACATCAGTGGCATCGAAAATCCGCCATTTCGCGCGACAGCGGAAGCAGCAGGCGGGGACTCCATTAACGCAAAACTACTGGCACTTTTTCTTAACAATAACTCCTAATTCCTCATTAAAACCCTAACAAAAATTAACAAAAAAAGAATGACACCAACCAAAAACGAAGAACAACAAATCTCTAGAGAAATAGAGGTCAGCAAAGAGTTGAAATCAAGTGAAGAGCACCTTTTTGCAGTGGAATTTCGAAGATTGGTATGCTTGTGGTGGTTTTGTAATTTAGAGGTTTTATATGTACTTGAAGTGTAAACACTAGAACTAGTCGACAGATTCAGAGAGAGATGATTGGGCTTGGAGTCTAAATTTGTACTTGAGTGATCCTCCCGCCTTTTATAGGGAAAATAGTAGAGAAATTATTGTCTACAGTAGCATATAAAAAGACTTCTGTGATTCAATAAATCACAACCATCTGAAAAATTGATTGATGAAGGTTTAAAATGGTTGACGTTCTTAGACTGTAGGCATACTTTTAGTAAGATGGACATCGTCACAGGCTAATGCACTGCTGCGAAGCTAGAAGAAGATATTTTTCAGGTGCTGAAAATGAGATTATTGGTCTGGGCGTCTAGATGCTGGGCCAACATTGGGCTGGACAGATTATTAGTATTTACAGGAAATTTATATCTGGACACAACTTAGACCCTTAATTGGGCCTATGAAGGAATTTTCAACGTGTTGGATCCAAGGCCTAACGGGGGGAAGATGGGCAGAGGTAAAGGAAATTTAATGAGAACGGATTTTGTCCAATTTTGAGTTCTATTAGAGAATAAATTACATTAGATAAACATATTAAATTGTAATTTTAGCCCCCTTAATTTTTTAAAAGTTTTATCTTAGAAGTATTCAATTGATCTAGTGCTAAAAAGCACAACCTTGATTAAAATCGGGTTATATATTGCAAATTTAAGATCATGTTGTCTGCTGATCCTTTGTAAAAGATTGAACGTGCTTCCTGATGTTAAGTTTTGGGGATGGAAAGATAGAAGTAATAAATTGAATAAGGGATGTCCTGTTTCACCAAATATCACAAAAATTTTCAAGAAATGAGGTTGTTTTTCCCTATATTAACATGGCCATGAATGGTGACATACTTGATATATTTGTGTTACAGGGTGTTCACTCTCTTGACAGTTAATTAAATACTTTAATAATCTCACTCTCTTTTTACTAAACATTTTATTAGTCTTGCACCCATGGCTCCTCCAATGAAAGGGTGGTTTGTTTGTTTGTTTTCTTTTTTTTTCTTTTTTTTCCTCTTCTTTTTAAGGGGAATATGTTAGTTTACTAGCCAATTATTCCTTGAGTTGGAATGAGACTACTAAACCAATACCTACTCATATGGTCTCATTTAGTTGCCTATAAACAAAATGGAAAAAGATATGCTAATTTAATCTATGCTATTAGGGATATCAGCTATACCTATATCAACAAATATCCACGAATATTTACCTGATGTGAGGTTAATATGGAGGACATTGTGCCTTGTGCAAATGCTGGTGTGGATATGAATTTCATGGGTTTATGGCATTGTTTTTCTGCAGCAGCTTTTAGGGCTTTAACTTGTACCTAGTGAAAAATGATTTTGAAAGCGTTTGATAAAGTAACTTCTACTTTTATAAAAATGATTTTAAACCAAAACTAGTCAGAATCTAAAAGCATATCATGAGGTATTTTTAGATTTTAACTTCTGCTTCAGAGAGTTTCTAAGAATAATTTATTACTCTCATTTTTATAATTAAAAAATTCAGAAATGTAATTAAAAATATGAAAAATCACTTTTTTGGCAAACATCACTTTTAAAATTTTTTAATACATTTTAGCTCTTAATTATAAATATTCTAAACTTTTATTACTCACTTTTACAACTAGTTTTTCAACTTCTTTATGTAAAATCATTTCTTTCTAAGTAAAAGTAGTGCCAAACACCATTTTTATGCATTTAATAAATGGATGCATGCGTGAATATAGCACCACCGGTACTCGCGGGTATCGCTACCCTTTAAATAATTAAAGTACCAAAATATTTATTATATTCTAATATTATATTTCAATATATTTAGTATATTATATATTACATCAATGGCCTATATTATTTATTTTATCTTTAAATTACATTACTATTTAATTTTAAATGTTTTTCAATTTTAATTGTAAGGACTTCGAGCGTTGAATTTTTTGAATGAGTATTTATCTTATTAAGAATATCTATCTTATTAAGTCATTTATACGGTTTAATAATTGATTTTTCTTATTATAAATTTATAGGAAGCATTATGTAATCCCCCCACCCCCAAAAAAAAAGAAAAAAATTAATGGATGCCTGCGTATATCCTCATATATCAATTTTCCTTGCAATGGCCGGTGATAGATATCCATCACGGGTATGGATATGAGAGTAGAGGATAATTTTATTTAATGGATACGAAATCCGGGATTCAGGATAGTTTTATCAAATGGATGTTTTGTTGACATTCTTATATACTATGATATATGAAAAAATGTGTTTATAAGGACAATTGGCTACTAACTTTTGATTCTCTAATTATAGCCTTCACGATATAATTACCACTCCACTATATTTGAGAACAACTATTCATATGCCACTGTTTTCTTATTGACATATTGTCACACCCCATGTCCAAGAGCTCAGGATGTGAGATTTACCTGAGAATCTACCATGCACAACCTAAAATTGAGCTATGAATAACTTGTTCAAAAGGGATATTCAATGATTGAAGATAGATTCCTTGGCTATAACTTCTATACTATGAACTATTTTATTAATATCCCAATGTGGAATATTACACATATATTTTTTAATAGTCATATGTTTTATTTTTTATTCTCATATTTCATTTACTTAAAGAAATAAAATATATCTAAATAATATCACTAAATAATATTTCCTGCACCCGATAACCACATACATAATTATTAATACTTTTATCTGAAAAAATTAAGTTTCTTCCAAAACCAAAAGGGGGCAAAAAGAGAGAACTTTTAATTTCCGCATTAAGTCTAAATTAAACCATTGCCGTAGTGGCTTTTAAGATGTAACTTCCTGTGCAAAAAAAAGAAAAAAAAAAAAAAAAAAAAAAAAAAAAAAAAAGAAGAAAGAAAGAAAGGAAAAAAGGACCAAAGAGAAAAATGACCCTTTTATGGCATCCTTAAAGTTTGTCCCAGGCTCAACTAATTTGGTTGGCCTATCTTAACTAGGAAAAGGTCAAGAAGAAATTGATGGTACACTCTTGAATGTACAATAATTATGCAAATGTAATGGGTGGTAAAGGCTACTAAACTACTCAGTTGAGGTCTCTTGAAAAGTAAGATTATAGCTTTTGCATTGATTCTTATAACCTTAACTTTCTATAAAAACAATTGTAGACAATGATTCACGAAGATTGAGGTTGATCAGATTAACTCAACTCAGACTAACTTAAAACGTCAAATGTTTTTTTTAGATAGGCGAGCAAGACCTGTTTATGTAAAGTTCAGCTTGAGTCGAATTGACTCGTCTTTTAATGGGTATTTTAATTATTTTATAATTGCTCACGTCATGTGATAACACATAAAAAGAATTGTAAAATCGATAGTTTTTCCCATTAATTTGATCACATATCTTGACAAATTTAGATCGAAGTACTTATTTTTTCTCCACGATAGCCAAACTGCCACATTTCATTAATTTTTAATCACAATATGTGTCTATATATGGTTATCCACAAAAAGTGGATTGCCATATTAGTTTCTTTTTTAACTCATTTATTATTTTATTTATAAAAAGTGTAGTACCATAAAATGAATTTTTCAACATATTTTAACATGAAGTTCTATGTTTTCTTGGCTAAATATTTTTGTGTGTGTGTTTTTTTTGTTTTTGTTTTTGTTTTTGTTTTTTTTTTTTTTTAGCTTATTTTGAAAGCTAGTTGAGTCCGGTGGCCATTTAAGTGTTGGAATAAATGTCACATTTATGGGTAGGTGAATATATGGGCATAGTGCACGCGGCCTCATATCCGACTCATTTAATGATTTTTTTTCTCTCTTTTGCCAAGTAAATAAATTGAAAAAATAAAAACTAAAAAATTGCCAGCATGAATTTCCGTAGGGTTTATAAGATAAATGTGCTTAAAGATGTTTTAGACATAAAATTCTTAACAAAAAATTATTATCTCTTTTACAATTTTTTTACTGTTTTGTAGAATAGGATTTATGTATTTTGGATATGGTTCATTTATGAATCAAATGCAAGTTACAACAATTTTGGATACGGTTCATTTATGTATTTTTAGAAGAAAACGGTTACAACAATATCACTATATTAATATCACAAAGATCAATATATTGGCTAAACCAAAGATAAATACTACAAATTTAGTAGATAATAGCCCTACACAACCAATGAGATTCGAACTTATAATTTTAACAAGAAGAATAAATTATTCTGACGCCTCTACAATTTTTAACCGTATCTTGCTTAAAGTTAAAATCCGTTACACAATTAGCTCAGATAAGTTTTAATTGACCTAACTAGATAACTCTTTTGACTAGTTGTGCTGAAATTCATAGAATGATCCTATATTAATATCAAACAACCAATATTATCAAAACATCAATATTATAACAAAGTACTCTGTAAATTCATGATACCCATAATCCACACAATAGTCAATTCGAAGACCTGGTATTCCAAAAAAAAAAGATTACATTCAATGAATATATCAACATAAATACTTTAATATCAAATACAGTAATAAATACAAAAAAAAAAAAAAAGAATCATCCAATTACAAAACAGTAGAGTATTCAAAGCTATCATGCAATAGAAGAAAGCACACGTGCCACTGGTAAGAACTAACTGATAACCTCTTGATTATGAGATCTTCATTTTACCACTACGATAGGGGCCTATCGACTAATTGCTATATAGCTCCTATTTAACCACTAATTGCAATAACCTCTTTGTTAAAATTTTCCAATTATCAAGTTTATTAAAGCACAAAACCTCATTCTTGACTTCTCATAAACATCTAAGGCATGATTGGTATGCGGGAATTAGATAGGAATAGAATGAGCATTCCCAAGTCAATTCCAAAACACTTGATTGGTATGGCTTAGGGAATGAAATCCTGATCCCTCCAGGAATGCCTATTCCCAATAGCATGGGATTAGCCATTCCTTCCCTACCCCATGGTATTAGCTATTTCCAATAGATTAGGAATAGCGTATAATTTTTTAATTACAATATTACCCTTCATAAAATCAAACAATCATAAATTTTTTACACTGCTCTAAATTCTATTTGATTTAAAAATATATAATTTAAAAAAATTTATTTATTTAAAAATATTATTTACCTAAAATTATTTATTTTATTTAAAAAATATTTATTCATTAAAAATATTTATTTATTTTAAAAAGTTTATTTATTTTAAAAAAATATTATTTATTTAAAAATTATTTACTTTTTAAAAAATATTATTTATTTAACAAATATTCTTTATATAGAAAACATTTATTAATTTAAAAATATTATTTATTGAAGAAGTATTTATTTATTTCAAAAATATTTATTAATCGATAAATATATTATTCATGAATTAATAACTTTATTTAGAAAAATCCACTATAAAAGGGTAATTTGGTCATTTAAAATATTTCCATTCGATTAGCATCAATAAGTTTTCATTCATTCATTCTCCATTCCTTGTGCGTATCAATCGTAGGAAAAGTAATAACTACGTTATTCCTTTCCCATCTACATTCCATTCCTATCTAATTCTATTCCAGTATACCAATCATGCCCTAATAATATTCCATTTTAATCAAATCTTAAAGTAAATAATTAAAGAATTAAAGTCATGATTAGTGCAACCTTAATTGAAAGCCTTAAAATAATTACCTTAGTGGTACTTATAATACCAAGATTAGCACACCATCATATCACTTTACTAAAATTATTTCCGTTGACAAATGCTGCTCCGATGGTGAAATGAAACAGATTAACTACCAAACCCTTCGGAAATGTTGAGAAAGTCCTAAATTACTGCGCACGGACAAACACTGCCTTAAATATGAAACCAAATAACTATTTATGAACAGCGATGTAACCAAAGAAAAATCTCAATTCAATTAATAAATGTCTAGGTAATTACGACTAAGTTAGAATGTCATAATTAACCTTCAATGCATATTTGATATATATGAATAAAATAATTAGAAATATAATTCATATATACCAATTTATAGTACATAATTGATCTGAGTGCATTCAATAATTAACATATGACTATTTTTTTTTTCATGGGAAAAAGGATTATTTCATGGAATTCATGCATCATCGATATATCAATAGTAATAATTAAAAGAAAAAATCTCAACAAATGACTACTATAAGTAGAAATTTTTTCAAAACTATCACTCAATAGAAAGACAATGCGGCTCATACACTGGTGGGAATCGAGGGTCATGCGACCTCCACTTTATTATTAGAACAAGACTCTTCATCGGTGATTAGCATATTCAGTGTTGATCTTTTAGCGTGTTGCGGGTGGTCATTATAGGGAGTTAATAAATTATTATTATTATTATTATTATTATTATATAAAGAATGACAATGTAGTGAAGATAATATAGAAGATTATGAGCATGAATGACATTAGATAAATATTGATTTGGTTTGGTTTTGTTTTTTGGGAATATTTTTGCTCCTCGAAATGGAACAAATTACCCTTTTTCTCCTAGAACATAATTATTACTTCCTAAACTATTTGTAGAAATCATTATTATTAATTTTACTATGCACACACACACACATGGACCAATTATTGTGTATTTTTATACATAGTTTTGTACATTTTCAAATTTGGCACAAATTTAATTTACAAGTTAATTTCGCATATGACCTATTAATTTTTTTCTCATAATTTTCAACTATTATATGTCGACCAAATATTACCATTGAGTTAAGTTATTCACGTCATACGATCAATTTTGATCAAATATTCTCTAAACAAAAATTGTACTTTTTGACACAATTCATAAATTGCTTTTTATTACTTTTTTTAATCTAACCGTCTTTCTTTATGAATAAATCCCCACCATTTTAACACGTGTTGTCAAGACAATATCTCATAACGTTGCAACTATGTCTCGATATTATACAAATTATTACATTGATTACTAGTGTGATGCCAATACTCAGAAGAAATAAGTTATATGTAAAAAAATAAATATATTTTTATTATCAACATATTTTACAGACATTTCTCCTAAACATTTTAAAAAATAAAATTAAACATTACTCTAACTTTCTTATTTATATCTTGTGAATCTATAATCTTTGAAGTATAAAAAAATATTTACCATTTATAGTACATTTAATCGCCAACTCAAACTTTTGATAAAATAAAATAAATAACATAGAATTAATTGGTACGCGTAGAAAATCTTGTACTACATCATCGTCTACAGATTTTAGGTTTTGATACATCCAATAATTCTAAGATGCCGTAGAGGCATGTCTTTACTACTTAGAGAATTAATTACATTAAACCATGAAAATACGCTGCAAAATATTTAAATTTTATCAATCAAAATATTAACAAATGTAATAAAAATAGTAATCAATGATTCAAATTTAACAACGATATAAAATAAACGAGGTGAAAATATTTTGTTGTCGTCTATGTCGAGGTAAAAATATGCACCACGGCCATATGTCACGTGAATTTTTCACAACTATCACAGAAACTATGTATTATTGTTGTAGTAAAATTACAACGAATTACTTTTTAGTACTGTTATTTTTTGTTAATATCGGTTTTTAGTTATGGTAATTGTTCAAACTTTTTGTAGTGATATTTTAGAATAATTATTATTTGGTTGTTACACTTAAAAATGGCTAAAAAAAATAAAGAAGTTTGGGTAGAAGTTTTCCAATAAAATAAAAATATTAATATCATAATTTTACTTGGACAATGGGGAAATGTTGTAACGTAAAACATTGACCATTTATAAAACATTGACCACTTACTAAACACCATTAATCTTAAAATATTGTTAACCTAACATCAAATTTCACGAAATGCTGATGTCACATTCATTTTTGAAAAGAAAAAGGAAATTTGTGGATTTCACTTGGCTCCCTCAATTATTTTATATGTAACATTTTAACCCCTAAAATTATGAGAATACACAGTTTACCCCTCAAATTGTGGATTTTTTTTTTCTTTTCCCTTTTTTTTTTTTCCTTTTCCCTTTTTTTTAACCATCCATCTTCAAAATATTTTGAATAAATTGGATTTTCTCCATTACAATAATATTTCTTAAATAACTAATACTTTCAAAGAAAGCTTAGAAAGCTTGAGCAAAATGTTAATTCTCTCTCTGTAATTTTCACAAGATTTATTTATGATAATTTATAATTAATTAAATTATCTTGCACCATACCAAAGAAAAAAAAAAGTTATAAGGGTAATACACAAGACCACCCGTAAAGCCTTGTGTGTTTGTTCAAGCTTATTAATATAAGAGGCTAAAATTAGATAAAATCGGTCCATTTAATATGAAATTCAATTACATTAAAAATTTAATTTATTTACATTATGCCTTTTTACGCTTCGTTAGTAGAGCGAGGACAAAATACTGTATCCGCTTACAAAATCAATCTAAATGATACACGTCCATCTTTTTATACATCATATTGAGAAAGTAAGAATAAAGCAATATGAACAATATAAATATACTAACTAAAATATAAATTTTCACGTTGTGCCTTTTTACGCCACGTCAAGAGAGTAAGGATAAAATACTTTATTTAATCACAAAAGAAATCTAATTGATCACATTCTCTTTCTCTACATAATTATGTGCATTGGAAAAATAAGGACCAAACAATGTGAACCGTATAAATATATTAACTAAAATCATACCAAAAATTCTTTGAGAGAAAATTTGTCAAATTAACTTTTCAATAATATTTTCAAAAGTTTCAATATTTAATTAATTTGAAAAATGAATTACATTTTCTTAATTGAAAAAAGAATAAAACATATACGTAGTTGTATAGGAGGAAAAGATCATAATCATATAATTGCGGGAGCAATGTGAAATTCATCCCCCCAAAAAAAGCAAATCGAAACTTTATGACCTTTTTGAGTTTTTCTCTCTCCGCAAAGTCATATTATACTCATTATAATACACACACAAATATATAAGTATAAACACTAAATCCCTTTACTGTTTATTTTTCTCAACGCTTTGATATATAAATATATTTTTTCAGCAAAATCCAGAACACTTTGCCGGAGTTTCAGTTTTCCGTTGACCGTCCAATGGGTAGACTGTTGATTTTTTGCCATGGGAGGAGCAGATTTTGAAAGAAAAATGGTGGGCTTGTTGTAGCAGAAATGTTGAGGACTCCGTCAGCAGAAGACGTAGTTGGAGATTTTTAGCCGGAGTTTACGAATCTGATTGTTTTAGTTGACCATTCTATGTGTGGACTTTTGTTGAGTTTTCGTTGATCGGAGACAGGGTTTCGAATTTCTCGCCGCAAAAAATGGGGCATTGCTGCAGCAAAAACGTTACGGTATCCGTCGATAAGGACGATTTCAACTCCACTTCCGCCTCCGCCAACCACCACCGCCGTCAAACCTCTGCATCGGGATCGCAAACGCCGTCAGCCTCCACCAATGGGGCGGCGCGCACACCAGCTCCGTCGTTCACGGCAAGCCCATGGCAGAGCCCGTACCCAGCTGGTATTGCGCCGTCGCCATCGCCGGCCAGGACACCGGGGAGGAAATTCCGATGGCCTTTGCCTCCGCCGTCTCCGGCGAAGCCCATCATGTCGGCGTTCTTGAAACGGCAACCAACTGCCCAGCCTACGAATCCGATTCCGGAGGAAGCGGCTGGTGGCGGCCGCGCAGAGGGAAGCGAGCGGCAGCTTGATAAGAGCTTTGGGTATTCGAAAAATTTTGCGGCCAAGTATGAATTGGGGAAGGAAGTGGGACGAGGGCATTTTGGACATACTTGTTGGGCGAAGGGTAAAAAGGGAGAGATGAAGAATCAGCAAGTGGCTGTCAAGATCATTTCCAAAGCTAAGGTATAAGATTGCTGGAGCTCAATTTTGATATAATTTTTTTCTGTTTACTTTTCAACATTCTTGGTGGTTGCTATTCTATGAAGCCTTTTAAAGTATTACAATTGGACCTATCCATTCTTGATCCGAAAAATTTGAATATTTTCATTTATGAATTTGACAATGCATTATGTTATTAGATTATTGGTGTTTAATTCTGCATGTTTTTGGAATAAAAGTTCGGCCTATTTCAAAAGGGGTATGTATGGGGTATTGGCATTGGAGTTTCTCCAAATCCGGGTATATATTTTGGAGGCAAATATTAGAAATCAGGCAAATATTAGAAATCATGCAAAGAAGTAACTCGAATTTTATATAGTTCAATAAAGTTGTTTGATCACTTGTTCCGTTTTATAAATACATGCCAACTGTATTTTATTAAGAATCAACTCGTTTTGTATGAAAACATTTAATAAACGTGGCGTGTATTGGAATAAATGATGAAACACGTGTTGGAATATAAGATCCAAACTAGGAGAAGTGGCATGTAATTCACAATCTGAAGCTGAAATGAAAATTTATGGTTTTAAAAGCTCGATGAAGCTTAAAAGCGAGATAAAGGATTTGGTCTATTTGGTTTATTCTGGGACAAGTTTTAGTATACTTTAGTGTAACAGGGGTTCGGTGCTGCAATTTGCACGTCATGCAACTGGCTAAGCCATTTTTCTATTTTGTTCATGTCCCAGAAAGTTTTTCGGGTATTGAGGTTGTTTTTCATCTATATATGTCCCATTTTGAGGATTTCAAATGTTGTTTTTCAGAAAATTAAGTTGTTAATGTGATGAACATTATTTGGCAGATGACAACAGCAATAGCAATTGAAGATGTTCGTAGGGAGGTGAAGATATTGAAGGCGCTATCTGGACATAGAAACCTGATCAAGTTTTATGATGCATTTGAAGATGCACAGAATGTCTATGTAGTTATGGAGTACGTATCCTGTCCTGTTTTAAATGTCTCTCCGTCTCACGAGGTTATCTTGTTAGATACTTTAAACATAAAAATTGACAAAATGCATGCATTCCAGTATACTCTATGGATGTAGAATTGTAAATGAATTGAGTTGTGTCAAAAATGTTACTGATCGAGTTTGTTTTGAATTTTGTTCGAGTTTAAAAAATAATGTTTGAGATTGGTCTGATAGTTAATATGATCGGGTTAGTTTGAGATGAGTTAGTATTCTTCACTTGCATTTTCTAGTTTTGTGTATGTATTCGTCTGTAAAGCATGTAGCTACAGAATGGTACTTATGCCGAAGTACTAATAAACTTGTGTTCCAACAGATTGTGTGAAGGAGGCGAGCTGCTGGATAGAATTTTAGCGCGGTAATTTGGCTCAAACAACCGACTGTTTTGTAATACACTAAACCAGTGATAAATCTGCTTAATTATCTTAGTGTTTTTCTGTTGCAGAGGTGGAAGATATACTGAAGAGGACGCCAAGAATATAGTTGTGCAAATGTTGAGTGTTGTTGCCTTCTGTCATCTACAAGGAGTTGTACACCGAGATCTAAAGCCAGAGGTATTGCAAGCTAGGATTGTGTGTTCATTTCTATGACGTAGATGATGTTTGGCTAAGCTTATTTGAAAAACTCATAGGCTCATATATTTTATAAGATGTTTTTGGAGTTTATAGATGTTAGATCTTATTTAAAAAGTAAGTTGTTGAAGTGTTTGGATAAAATAAGAACTTATTGCTTATAAGACGCAAATAATAAAATTTTAATTAATGTTAAGATCTTAAAAATAAGTTAAGAACGTGTTACTTATCTTGTAAGCATTCTTTTCTTAAAAGTGCTTATAAGAGGAGCTTATAAACTCTTTTTGTTAAAAGTTTATCAAATACTTTATAACATCTTATAAGATTTGAAACATTTTATACGATCTTTTAAATAATTTATAAGCTCACTCAAACACCCTCAAACAATGTATAGGAGAAATGATCTAATGACATATTTCCTTGCAGAATTTCCTATTTGCCACAAAAGATGAAGATGCTTCGATGAAGGTCATAGATTTTGGTCTATCGGATTTCATTAGGCCAGGTAAAGCTCCCAATTTCTTGATATTGTTTCCCTATTATTAGGGTACGCATCTGGACAGTTTAATTTCTTAGCTTTGGACTTTGTCATCTTCCAAATGCTTCGCTCAAAAGTGATCTTCCCCATCTAGGAGTTTTCCTTGTATGTATAAACACGTTCATGCTGATATCAAATAATGCTTGTTTTAACTTTCTGTGCCGAAATTTTGTAGTCTCCATTTCAGGGCACACTTGATATGTGTGCTTAATCAATTTTTTTTTTTTTTTTTTTTTATATGAAGTGCATTTTTGCAATTATTTATATGTATTTTGCTTGAAGTTTTCATATGACATTAACACATTTGGTTAAAAAATTATAGAGTAAAATTGGAGAGAGAAGTATAATAAAGTTACCAAAAAAATGGAAAGAGCAAAAGAATAGCATTAGGAATGTGGAGTTAGAAAAGAAAATCTATTTTGCCATTAACTTTTAAAATAAGGTTAATTTTGACGATTCATTACAAAACATAACTTGGAGCCTGCAATTTATGTATAGTATAGATAGTTGATTCGGCAGTGTTGATGTACAATAACTGCACAGTACATTGTTTGAAGTTCCACCTTATCCAATCACGTGTCTCCATTCTGTCTTTAGGGTGGAGTTCACTTGCAAATTCTTTATTGATGAAGAACATTTTAACTGTCTTGTTTAAAGAACTTGCGCCAGCTGATAGTTTCCTTTATGAAAAATGATTGATATTAGCTCTAAGTCGGCTTAGTCAGTTCATTGGGATTAGCCTTTTCTACTAAATATATATGTCAATAGTTTTCCCAAGACTCTCATTAACTATTAGACCATTGTCGTGTGTGGCTTGTGCTTTTGGCATTTAGAAACTCGATCTTCAGTGGGATTCTTTTATGATACTTACTTTTATCATTCTTAATTCAAAATGTCTGTTCTTGTTATTGCAGATCAACGACTCAACGATATTGTTGGCAGTGCATACTATGTTGCTCCTGAAGTACTTCACAGATCATACAGTTGTGAAGCAGATATCTGGAGTATTGGTGTAATAACATACATCTTATTATGTGGAAGTAGACCTTTCTGGGCACGCACCGAGTCGGGGATTTTTCGTTCTGTGCTACGGGCTGATCCCAACTTCTACGACGCGCCGTGGCCGTCAGTATCTCCAGAAGCCAAGGATTTTGTGAAAAGGCTTCTAAATAGGGACCACAGGAAAAGAATGAGTGCTGCCCAAGCACTGAGTGAGTTGTTGATTATTATTCTTTATTTAGAGGGTGTTTACTTGAGCTTATAAGCTTGTCAAAACATGTTATAGGATGTTCAAGAGCTCACAAGATGTCATAAAATGTGTAAATTTTTTGGAAAAAGAACTTGTAAACTCATAAAATAAGATCTTAGCATATTAAGTAGTAAGCAATTTCTAATTTATTTTTAAGATTTTGACATTCTCCTTTGGTTTTAAGCATACTAATCACGAAATTGTCATTACCAACATGTTAAAATTCTAATCTCTTATTTTATCCAAACACTTACACGACCTATTTTTAGAATAAGATATAACATCTTACAAAATGTAGAAACCAGATGTTTTGAGTAAGTTAATTATCAAGAAAAAGATGTTTTGAATAAGAAAAGCCGAACACCCATTTTAGTTGTGGACATTTACAGTTCATAGAAGTTCTCACTTTTGATTATTTCTGGCCTTTGGTATTACATTTTTGCTTGCCGAAATATTAGTTTCTAAGTATTAAAGTTGATATATGTATCTTTTATCTGCAGCTCATCCATGGTTAAGGGACATGAACTGCACTATTCCTTTAGATGTGTTGATTTACAAATTAATCAAGTCATATATACGAGCAAGTCCTTTGAAACATGCAGCCTTAAAGGTAAGTACTCATTGTAAATTAATGTGCCTATTGGAGTCTTTGTTCGAAAATGGTATCTGAATGTTCTGTAGTACATTTGAAGTTTGTTTATCACATCTTTGAAAAAACGTTTTGTTGTTGTTGTGGGAAAATATGTATTTACTTCCTGATATGCAGGCACTTTCAAAAGCTTTGAAAGAGGATGAGCTTATTTACCTTAGGGCTCAATTCGCGCTTTTGGAACCAAAGGATGGTTGTGTCTCCCTTGATAATTTCAGAATAGTGGGTGATTTTTATTTTTTTATTTTTTTACACATTTTTTTCCCCTTTTTTAACTTTGTATCTTTTATATCCGATATCATAATCTGTTACCTACTTAAATTTGAATCGTGTAATCCTGTCCATTTGCAGGGTCTCATGAGAAACGCCACCGATGCCATGAAGGAATCAAGAGTTGCTGACATTTTGAATATGGTGAGACATTTTCTTCCAACAACGGACTCGTTAAAAGGGTGTTTGGTTAAAATAAGATGGTTATAAAATTTATAAGACGTTTCATCTTATTTTAATAATAAGTTATTGAAGTGTGCGGATGTAGTAAGATTTAGAGCTTATACGATGAGTAATCCCAACTTTGTAATTAACATGGTTTAAATTGAATGCGGTGTCAAAATCTTAAAAATAAGTTCGAAATTCCTTATTTATTATTTATTTTTTCAAAGAGCTCATAATATCCTACCATCTTATCTTTGGAGCTTATAATATATTTTTTGAAAAGAAAAATTATGTAATACTGCATGACATCGTATAAGCTCTTCTTAAGCATCTTATAGGATATTTGAAGAGCTTATAAGCTCGCCCAAACAACCTCTATATAGGAACGCTCTCCCATTTTGCCTTTTTCTATCATTCAATTTGTTTTATTCTCTTGGCAAATTATTACTTCTTTAGTTTTCACTCTCTTGAGGGGATTAAGGCAACTCAAAAATCTGTAGTAGTAATCGTGATGGCTATATTTGATGCACATTAACAATTCTTGCCTTACATATATGACCCCCTAGAACTACTATGTTTCACGAAAAGAATTATTTTTTTGAAGGATCCATGCATTTCCATGCTCGTGTTTGTGAACGTTTTGGTTTGTTGTTGTTTTGATGTGGAGGCTCCATAGGCTCGTTACAACTGCTTATTACATTAGCATGACAAGACATTGTTTTCAATGTTCACTATTACATTGTAACTAAGAGTTCTTCATGCATAAATTTCAGATGGAATCTCTCTCCTATAGAAAGATGGATTTTGAAGAGTTCTGTGCTGCTGCAATAAGTACATATCAGCTTGAGGCTCTTGAAAAATGGGAGGAAATTGCTAGCACCGCATTTCAAAACTTCGAACAAGAAGGAAATCGTGTCACTTCTGTTGAGGAATTGGCGCAGGTACGCACCAAAATCTTGCAAGACCACTCGAATTTTACCTCAAAAACACCTGAAGTTTTGCCTAATTGCAAAAATATCCCATGTAGTTTGAAATATTACAATAGCAACCCTGCATTTAGATTAACAGGGATCTACAAGTAATGTTTGGGACAATCTGTTATACTTTCAAGGGGCCTAATTGTATTGTCCAGGGGTGCTATTGTAATTTTCTAAACCAAAAGGGATGTTTCTATAATCAGGCCAAATCTCAGGAGATGCTGAGGTAATTATCCCATTTTTCTTCATCACACACTAACCGGTGTACTAAAATTTTACTTCAGGAGTTGAACTTAGGTCCTTCTGCTTACTCTCTACTCAAAGATTGGATCAGACCATCCGATGGAAAATTGAGTTTTCTTGGCTATACAAAGTTCTTGCACGGCGTAACCCTCCGTAATGCAAATACAAGACACCGGCAATAGCTTCAAGTATGTTAAGGTTTTTGAGTGTAAGAATTTGTCACTTTTCTTTTCTCTATTGGGATTGCATTGAAAAGGGACACTTGTTTAAGGTTATCATTGATGATTTATTGTTATTTGAATAGTCTTTTGGGTTGTGAAAGTGAAAGATTTGGATCTGGGAATAGAATCATCATAAGAATATATAGGGAAGCAGATAGTGAAATTTCACTAGGAATATTTGATATATACACCAAAGGTTCTGAGTTAATTGTTGTGTTGTTATTGCTCACTGCCTTGATTCATTGAAGAATGGTTTGAGGTTAAAAAGAATGTTGGATTATGCCAGCATTATTCATGCCTAATTCCATTAGCCATTTCTTTGTGCTTTTTTGAGATGCCATTTACTGGGATGCTATTTAGGTGGCTTTTTTCTTTTTCTTTTTTATTTTATTTTATCCTATTTTTCGGAAGCAATTTAGGGGTTGATGAATGTGACATTTTATATAATGATATCAGTATTTTATTTTATGATATTACTGTATGCGCATTTTTTTATAGCTCATGAATTTATTGGGCAGCTGAAGTTTCCTGGGCACTCAAAACATATTAATATTAAGTAGGGTGTAGTCGAGTTGAGTTGTCCTGAAGTTTGAGCTGAACAAGCCTAGTTGTGTGAGATTTATTTGATTTAACGGAAATTCGAGCTCAAACCAACTTTGATTTAATTATATGAATTTTTTCAATGAGTATTCCTAAATTATTGTAAGCTAGAGTTCAAGTTCAAGTTAAAGTTTGAAGTACATAGGTTTGAGTCATGCAAGTTTCGGATCTAGATACAGATTGCTTGAGTCAAAGAGGCTTAAGACCGATTGAAAGTAAAATTTGATTTTGATTTAGTTCAAGTTGACCAGCTTGAGCTCCGCTGGCGAGCTGCGTAAGCTTCTTCGACTTGGCTCGTTTTATTTTGTGTGTGTGGGGTTTGTTGAACAATAACCCTTTGTATGATGGTGTGAAATTTGTGAAGATTAGATTAGGTTGCCAAGATGTCCAAAGGAAACAAGAGCAGAATAATTAAGAAAAGGAATGATGTCAATGTTTAGACCAGAGAACAGGGAACCTAATTAGTTGACGTTGTATGTGAATTTTGATGCCCTTTTGTCAATTTTTAGATTAGAGAACAACTAACACTAATCATCTTTGACAAAGTCTTGGCTTTTGTGTTCACATTATTAAACTTAAAAAACTATGTATCTTAATTCATTATTAGTGCTATTTTAATATATATATATATATATATATGAGAAATTGTGAAAGAAAGTCCAATAAGGGATTTAGTAGACGAAATGATGAGAATTTGTGTACATAGACATTGGTTTGAGCCCCTTTCTAAATGCACTATCATTTCCCACCAACATTGGAATTTACTTCAAATGTTAAAGATACATTTATTGGTTTTGCTATTTTAATACTTTATCCATTTCTCAAGGGAATATCAAAAGCCCTTTGCTCCAAATGACGCTTTTTTGATTTGCTAGGGGCACACATGGTTAATATGTGTTGGTTATCTTTACCTGTGAAATTAATATTATCTTATAATAGAAAATTTTTAGATAACCGTTATAGCTAAAAATGCGATAATATAGCTAAAAATTGATGTTTTACATAAATTATGATTCAAAACTATCCCAAATCTTTTTAGAATCTATTATCATGCATTAAAACTATTTCTAGAAGGTGTCGATAGTGAATTTATTATGTCCAGCCTGTGTGTATCACGAACGTGTCATCTAAGAATGAATCATGCCTAGTCATGTAAACTGATCATACCCAACTCATATGGAAAGATATATAAAACCGTTTAAGTGAAGTAGCATCATTTTCTCCTTTAAAGGATTTAATTCCTATTCTCTCTTTCCTGAGGAATATAAAAATAACATATAAAAAGAAAAAAGGAAAAAACTCATATTGAAAACAAGAATCTTCATAATATAAAATCAAAATTTAAATAGTGAAAATGATTTTTATCATGTTTTATGATACAAGAATAGGAGAAGTTAGAAACCTTTAATATTTTCTTATTAATATTAAGAATTGTTGTGTAGGCCCCATAACATAATCCATCTCAAATTAATTTTATATAAATATTATATTTGTATTTGGTGGTGTTGGGTAACTCTCCAATAAGCGTATATAATATGTATATGGTATCTAATTCTTTGCTTCTAAGAACTTGATATAAATATTAACCATTACTTTTAAAAGTTCAAAAGTCAAAAATATTACCATGTGAAATGGAATCCTAATTAATTGCTTCCCATTTACAAAAGTTTCCCACTTTCATGGAGAAAGGAAAGGTCTAGACAACATGTCAACGTGTTAGTTGTTTACAATTCATTTCATTGTTGGCACAAAGAAAAAAAGAAAATATATATATATTTATATATTGTGCTTCACTATTCTATATTCTTTAATATGAATATGAATTCATCACGTGGGCCGACATTGCTTGAGATATACATGTCCTATTTAACAAAATTTGTTGATATTCTTGTATAATATAAAGTTAAAATTATCTAGTTTTAGGTTATTGTTAATAAAAGTTTAAATCTTAATAGTATTATTTGTTATTTATAATTATCTAATTAAATTGAAAAACAACAAAAACTCTATCATCAATATATTTAAGTCTATTAATAATACATCAGCTTCATTTCAGTATGTTTTTATTTAAACATTGTAAAATATACTCATGATGTGTCCGTGTGTGTGTTTATATGATTCTTTTGTAATATAATACTATTAGATGACTCGAAGTTCATTATCATCACTTCTATCACTTAATTTAGAGTACCATAATTTTTTTTTGATGAGTAAATTTAGAGTACCATAATTGATTAGTCTTTGATTATCAAATGCATATTTAAGTTGTAGTTGCTACTATTAATAACTAGTCGAATTTAATCGACCAGCAACACCATTGCCCAACATTTCATGTCATTTTTAAAGAAAAATAAAGTAGATATTCTTTTGAAATATATTTTTTCTCAATATATTATCAAAAAAATTACAACAGTCTCAAATTTTTATATATCTATAATATCCACATGTTATAATGTTAGAGTTCCAAAAAAGAATTAATATTTTTTTATTTTTAATATCTAAGAAGCAAGAATGTTGTAGATGGTGATAAAGATCGAGATAAAACTTGGAAGAATTGTGAAGAAAGCAAAAATTTGTGCGTGTACAATCACCCAAATACTCCACATAAATAAATAAATATATAAATAAATAAATAAAACAAAAGTGGGGGTCAAATTGATATTGGGACCCACGCCTCCAACATCATTGGTCCACAGTAACGCGCGGAATCATGTAACTTCCACTGCCGCCGTAATAGTTAGTTAATAAATGGACCAAAATAGAACATATAAATATTATAAGATAATGTATTTTGCGGAAAATAGAAAAATTTAGAAGATAGAAATAAAGGGTGGAGAAGTGCTATTATGTGTGTTTATCAAAAAAAAAAAAAAAAAAAAAGTGCTATTATGTGTTTCAAAATACTTACTCATGTTTAAATAATAAACTTACTCATGTTTAAATAATTATTATTATACTTTTTATTATTATCCTTAGTTAACAAAAAATTTAATAGAATTTGAAGTTACAATTACAATCCATAAGAAGTAACATATAAAACGTTACAAGAATAGCCACATTCATGAAGTGTAAATTGTGACCATTTGTAATTAGTGAAACCTATAAAATAACACAATCTATTAACAATAAAAATCTTAATTACCACAACACAGTAAAATTTTTTGTCATTAGGTTGCAACTATATATATGTGCCATTTATTATGAATATTAACGTTCACTGCACACTCGATGTATATGTATAAAATAATTGATATATTATATATATATAAATATAATGCAAACTTAATTTGTGTACATTCAATAATTAAAATATGGTTAATATATTTACTATAAATATATTCAAAATTTAATACAAACAATAAATTAATGAGTTAATTTGTTTTTTGTTGTGTGGGTAGTTATTAAGGTGAATTAATATTAAGGGATATTTTAGTCTTGACAGATGTAAACATACCATGAAAATAATTATTTATATCCCTCATACTTTATATATAGTGTGTATATATATATATAATAATAATTTGAAACACTAGTTCTGTCGCTATTAAGTGACACTATGATTAAACAAAAATTATTTTTATTTACAAGGTGCCATTAGTTACAATTTGGAAATCATTTTTCACTTATATTATCATTTGGAGTCAATTTTTAGATTATCACTTAATCATATAAATATATATATATATATATTTTCTTTAATTTTTAGTGGTTAGGTACCATGAAAATTTGAATTAAAATTGTCCAGTGAAACTTACGCGTATGCTGATTTTATCCTTTCATAGTTATTTCTAAAACAACATAAATAATACTTGACAACGATTAATTTTACTTGAGAATATTTATTGTATATATAATAAAATCTACGTGACCTCATGTTTTGATAATTTTATTATTATAGATTATCAAATCTCACGTATTACATGTTGAATTCGGCTCAGAACCAGACTCACTTAGTTATACACTACATAAAATTGCATCTGGAAGGAGAGTATTTAAATTTCATGAAAATATTTGGAAAAAAAAATTTCGAGAACTTTAGTTATGAGTTTTAACATAATTCATTAATCACACATAAATAATTCTAATTCTAATTCTAATATATATATATATAGATATTTGATAATAAATTTAAAATCTTTTGGTGCGTAATTGAATTGGTGAGTTATTTAGTAAATACATTAATAATGCTATTATTTTAGAAAATAAAATATTAACAGAAACACATTCAATTGCTTAACAAATTCAGTTGTTACAGAATATCTGTGAATCCATTCATTTCTGATATTGCTACCACATCAAAGTTAGAACGAAAACGAAGAACCAACCTAATCAAAACCACCAGAAAAAACTTCAAAAGAAATCAATCACCAATCAGACAACAAGTCGAAACACATCAAGCCTTGAAGCACAAAAACTGGTGGTGGTGTTGGTGGTGGGGGTGATGCGACGCCGCCGCTGTGGTCTCCTTATCAATCATACCTCTAACATGACAGAACTCCTCCACATGGCACGGAATATTGATCGGACCTTCCTGATCGAAACCGTACTCTTCCTCCGCCTCCTTCAGCAGCTCCGTGAAAAGCGGATGGTTCACATAAATCACCGGAATAATAAAACGCTGCTGCTCCGCCCCTTGCCCCACCGTTATCGCAACGCATCCTTTCGGAATACTTCGCCGCCCGCTGCCGCCATGGTGATGGTTGTGAAAATGAATGTGCGGCATATGCAGATGGAAATTCTGGTGACCGGTTTTATCTCCGCTTCCCATCAATCTGCTTACTACACGAATTTTTATAGATCTATGTACACCTTGAGAAAAGAAAAAACACAAAAATCCCAAAACCTACGGTTTTAATATACCACTAGAGAGAAAAAGGCCACGGATCGGAAGCCGAGATGGCGAGTTTGAAGAAAGTTAAAGCTGAATCGGTTAGTGATTTGGGGATATTGCTCATGATAAACGATTTTCAACAAAATTGCAAAGCATATATGAAAATCTTTTCAAATTTGATGAGGGATTTGAATAAGAAACGGAGAAGGATATATATCCAGAGAAAGTTGGGAAGAGAACCGAGAATCTGACCTGGCTTGTGTGGCTTGAGGGTTTGTTCCTTAATTTATAGGCCAAGGGTTGGGGGGTGTTCTAGAGGGGATGGGGGTGGGTTCTAGAGGGGTTGAAGGCCGTAGGCTTTAGCTGAAAGAGTCGCGTGCTGGGGGAGGGTAAATTGGGTATTTGCCGTGTCAAAGGTGCGCAGGAGAAAAGGAAGAAAATATTATCATGCAAATGTGAGTAGGAAATCAATTTGACCTACTATGTTATATGATTAGTGTTAGTTATTTTACCTCTTCAAAACTCGGAAGGACAAAGGCATGCATGTTGTTTTCAATGTTTTTAAAATCAGACCGATAGTATAAATATTAATTCAACTAATATGATGTATTTTTTTATTTGTTTAGAGGGAGACCATTATTACATCAAATTCCTAATATTAATATATCAAATCAATAATATTCGAAATCAATAATGAAGAAGAAAATATTTAACCAAACTAATATTCAGTAAAAAATCAAATCAAACTATTATTCAGTAAAATAAAATACTCCATACGCATTGAGAAAAAATCGAACTCATGACCTCATGGTCATGAGATCTCCTCCTAACTAATATGATGTATTCAAATAATATAAGAAATACGGGGAATGGCCAAAAAAAAAAAAATCAGAATAAATACATTTGTTTCAATGTCTCTTCACAAGTTGTATTTTGCATAGATAATATTCAAATATTGTTAAAATCATCAAATTAAGGTGAAAAACTATACAAGAAATACCAAAAAATTATTTGTGATATAATAATCTATACGAATCTAACAAAATGATAAATCCTAAAATAAACAATTAAACCATATCTGGCCAATGAATCACATCAAATGCTATCAAACGAGCTTTTATGTTTTAAAAAAAAAATAATAATAAATAAAGAATCGATGGAAAAACTAGATTGATTTTTTGGGTTTTTGATCGGTTTTGATTGGTTCAATTAAATATTAATTTAAAAAAATGTTGTTTCTTTCTTTTTTTTGACATTAATTTTTTTGAATTGGGGTGTTAGTATATTTTCTCTAGCAACTAGTTCGAGTTGCCATGTCATGAAAAAACGTTAGATCATTGGATTAGCTCAACAAAAACCCTTTGCATTCAAGTAAGCATATGCCTAAAAAAGGTAAAAATTGAATAGTAAACGAAAATAAATGTGATAATAGTGATGACGTATTGTGGAAATAAATGTATTCTTTTAATTTATGCCACAGCAAAATATATTTGGAAAATTGTTCAAAATTAATTATTCAAATATTGATATAAATAGTTTGGATCTCTATTTCACTCAGTATTTCATTTATTATTCAAATAAAACAGGAAAT
Organism: Handroanthus guayacan; assembly: GCA_014898755.1. Classification (NCBI taxonomy): domain Eukaryota; kingdom Viridiplantae; phylum Streptophyta; class Magnoliopsida; order Lamiales; family Bignoniaceae; genus Handroanthus; species Handroanthus guayacan. The sequence continues at coordinate 614,528 of JACFYI010002893.1, forward strand.
CAAAACCAATTTAAAATAAAAAAATCCAAAATGTGAAATAAATGCTTTTGTGGAGAATTCTGAATTTTCTACGATGTCTAAACGATAATTTAGGAGAGAGATCGGAGTTTTTAAGGGGTGAATAGTTTCTCATCTTAGTAGTTAGTAGCGGTAAATTTTGTTTTAGCAAATTTATTAGAAACCAAAAGAATGTCTAAATCAAATTTAATATTTTTCAACACATTCGTTAAACTCAACATACGCATATAAATTTATACTATAATGTTTATAAATTTTGATTAAATTTTGGTATTTTGAACATAATTGTACAATTTTGCTTAAATTATAGATTCTTATTGTTTATATTTTTCTTATTGATGCTTCTATTATTGTACCTAATATTTTCTCATAATATTTTCTTGGAATATTTATTTTAAATCTTTGCACATTCTATACTGAATAAATATTAACATATAAAATATTTGATAAATATTACATTTTCGGCAAAAAAAAAAACATTTGAATATATTTCTAAGTGGAATTAAAATCAAAAGCAAAATTTACGTCAATTTGAAGGGCAAAGCAAAGCATATGCCGCCAATTTGCAGCTTCATTAATTTTATTTGGTGGACATGTGATGCTATGAAAGCGGAAGGCTAGCTGTTGTCTATTTGACTAACTTCAACCCCAAAATGAAAATTTCCAAATTTTCAATAAATTATTAAATTTTTCCACAAATATATATATACATATATATACACATATCTTGCCCAAAGCCCGGATTAGGTTGGGGAGGAAATGTCATAGAAATAAAATATTATAAAACAGTCTGTAGAAAAAAATTATAATAAAAGTTGAAAGTGTTAAAAAGCTACCGAAGATAAAAATAAATTGAAACGTCATAGTCCAATACATATTGAATCAATGTTAAAAGAATTTGCATATATTGAATGTAACTATATTAAAATTCAGATAATATAATATTTTAATGTAATTGAATTCACATTATTTAATTAATTAATTTTATATCCAATTTATATTTTTCTCTTCCAAACAAAATAGCAAATGATGTCATCTAACATCAGCAGATACTCGGCGGGGACAGAATGGTAATATCAAATATGCACGGCATTACGGCAAGGCCACGTTATTTGGAGTCCATTTAAAAAAAAAATTAAATATTACTCGAATCCGCTTTTAGGAAAATAGAAAAAAACATAAATAAAAATGGGCCGCAAGTTACGTTGGTGAGTGGGCCCGGGCAGCTGATAAGATGGCGGAATTTTCTCAAATTGCTTTTTGTTTCTTGGAAGAGCAATCATGTGCTGTTAAATACTCACCCTTCCTTTATTATTCCACTTTCTTTTGATTTTTTTATTCTATTTCGTATTTTATTTTTTATTTTGTGTCATAAGTATATGTTAAGTATAAAAAATATTTTTTTATAAAAATACAAAATTATAAATGTAAAAAGCACTTGATTTAAGTTTATTATAATAAAATAAAAGATGAAACATGGGATGGAATAGATGATCCAAAGTTTTATCTTTTACTATTTTATTACTCAAGCATATAATTTTTTTTCTTAGAAGGTAAAAATGAATATGTACGTCGTCTATAAAAATATTGAAAAAAATATGGATAGCGTAATATTAACATAGTATAAGTTATTAATTTAATATAATTTAATTGAATTTTCAAATATTTCATCATCCACGCATATAATATTTTTCTTTTAGTAAGTTGATGGAGGGTAAACAAAGATTACGTCTTTTATTTGATTGGTTGGGCTCAATTATATGTAATTTGAAAAAATTTAAATGCACTTAATCGGCAATTCGTATGGTATTATGTTGGTCTTTACAACAAATTGTGCAAATACATAATCATTTATTTTTGTTGAAAGCTGAAAAAACAGTAGATTATAATTAAAAATACTTTGTCTTTACAACCTATCAAATAATTTACTATAAGCCAAAAAAAAAAAATTAAAATTCTAAGTTCTGTTTTTCGCTTCCTCATTTTTGTCATTTCTCAAGGTTGTTTACGAGATTATAAATTGTTGTTAATTAATTTTAGAAAATTTGCAACATAAATAAAAATTTTCAAACATTTGAAAGAAGCTTTTAACAATTGATAATTAAATATTAAAATCAGTTACAAACACCATCAGATCGAATGTCATGCAAATAGAGACTTCAATCTCACTATTGACCAATCCACCTTTGGCTTTTGCTCTTAACTTACAGACAAACTTAGTTTGCCGTTAAAGTAATTTGTTTTATTTTTGAATGTTTAAAAAAAAAAAGAATAAGTCTTGATGATGACTTGCAAGTGCAGGATCCTTTAACGATTTATGGCCGACAAAAGCGTGTAAGCGTCTTTGGACAAAGACATTAAAAACGTTAAAGCGTATGACCTTTCTTCAAAATTTATTGGAACTCATCCTAGTTAATCATGGTCGATATTTCCTTAGTACTTAATTGTAATAGAAAAAGTAAGCAAGCTATCATCATCATTTAAAGTCGAATAAAGCTATGGAATAATCTATCCTATGATATGTAAATAGTCATATTAATCATTTGTTTCAATGTATATTATAATACATTCTGATTCGTTAATATAGGTCACATAAAACATCAATTAAAATAGAAATTTAATTGTAATTTTTTTTAATCCATACAATTATAAAAAGGAAGATCCTTTTATATCTCATAGTAGTTTGAATACTAAATTTTGATGCTGATGAGGCATTATTTTAGTGGCAAGGTGGAGGTCTTATGATTCTAGAGACCACGGGTTCGATTCCAACCTCTGTGTGAGGTTGTTTTTCTATTATATGGTAGTTTTGAAGATGTTTTTACTATAAAATAAGATGTTGGATATTTTTCTTTTTTATTGTTATCAGTGTATTAATTTAATGTTGTAACTGCATATCTAAAAGGACTACCAAGTTCTCATTTTCCAATTGTCCGCTCACAAAGTCACAATTATAATTATTCCACCATTTTAATTGCAACACAATTTGAATTGTGGACTATTCTTAGACTACCATTTTCTCATTAATATTATTGAATAGTCATATTTTTCAATTTTCTTATTTTCATATTTTATTTATTTAAAGAAATAAGATATTTATCTTCCAAAAAAAAAAAGAAATGAAATATGTTTATATAATATTGCTCAAAAAATTTCTAGTAAAATATAAAATTTATAAGTCACTTTTAGATAAATTTAGACCAAAGACCGTGTTCTTAGGGCATGTAATCCAAGTCTTGGTCAAGACCCAATAGACCCACCACAGTGTCACGCGTTTTCGGCACTTCTATTTGATTGCTAAGAATGTGGAATTCTAATCCACATGGGTGATGGGCCCTTCATATCTAAAGTCTAAATCCCTTTTCCTCTCGTACAAGGAAAGTATAAGGAAAGAATACGGGTGCGATCATACCAGAATTAATGCATTAGATTTTATCAGAACTTTGAAGTTGAGCGTATTTCTCTTGTCTGAGGAAAGAATATGAGAAAAAATATCAGGTCCATATTATTCCTTAAAAAAAAAAAAGGAAAGAAAAGATGCAATTGATAACTATATGTCTACTAATTTAAATTCAAAAATATATATTTTTATTATATTTAAATAAATGACTCGATTTATGAAAATGAATATATTTGTACGTCTTTATGTAAATGAGTTTAAAATTTATTAAGATTAAAAAAATAATAGCTTGATTTTAATAAAATGTTTTTTATGTTAATATTTGCTCGTGTTATTCATTTATTAGTTTAGTTTCAAACTTTGAAATATTTTGATTGTTAGTATATCCCATACTATAATAGTTTACAATTGAAGTTAAATTGTTCTTTGGCGTTTTAGGATTTGAAAGAAATATTTCTCTTACTTAACAAATGAACATTATAAATTCCAACAAATAGGCAACATAAATAAATTCCAACACCTAAAATCATCCAAAATATGTTTCTTTCTCTATCTTATTCTAGGAAATTTCTTGAATAAATATACTTGTGACGTCAGAATACCTCCAACTCCAAGCCCATAAACTATTAAACAAACCTTGAACACCATGCATGATTAATGGGTTTCAAGAACTAAAAGAATTAGACTGCTCAGAGAAATTCCAACAAAAATTATCTGATACTTAAATAAGAACTCGAAATCAAGAGAATGACTATGTTAATAACTCAAACCCTTTGTATAATAAAAAAAAAAAAGAAAAAGAAAAATTCAAGAAGAATGCAAGTTGACTACAGCTTGCTATTTATATCATTCACGTTCGACATTTAAACCCACCAAATCGACCATGATATATCTGTTTTGTGGATTTGAAACAACAATTCCATATGAAGAGGAAAATATTTCTTGATGAGTTTCCTCATATCATATAGAGGTCGATGTCTGCAACGATTTTCCTAAGTAGTCGTGGTAATTTCCATCTTAAATATTAATTTTGATGGTCCTTGAAAGAAATGGCCAATATTTCAGATATTGGGAGCTGTATGAATGGCTAATATCAGAAGTCAAAGAAACTTCTCTTCATGTAATTTGACTCATTATGAGGTCCAAGTCGTATTTAATCCAATCCAATTTTGGTCCAACTCAAATTTGTATTCTAGCCCAATATAAATTTAAATAAAAAAAGCCCGTTAAGTGCCCAAAATCAGAAGGCCCATTAATAAGTATTTAATTTCATGCTATCTACAGCCCAAAGGGATCATGTCCATGGACATGGTTCACGTTTTATGAAGTTAAAAATTAGCATAAAAAATAATATCAAAATTTTGTTGAAGTATTCTAATTTCGAATGAAAATTAATTTTTGTTTTCAGTCTCCCCATAGAGACCCTCCTTTTTTTTTTGTTTTGATTTTTTTTTTGAAGGTTTTTTTCACTTTGTTTGTGATAAAAAGTTTTTATATGTGATTTATGGAGATAATTTGTCTGTTAGTAGGGCACTTCGAGGGAAAGCCACATCTCATTCGGTGCCATTATTGATGACTAATTAAATTTGTCGTATGTATTAACTTCTAGTCTATTTATTCTTGTTAAATGTACTGGTATTAGTCTGGCACAGAATCTTCTATTTCAAATGGTATTTTATTTTTTCTTTTATGTCTTCAAATACATGCCATGTGCATTGTATTTATTATTAAATATTTTTTTAATATTGCATTTATTACTAAATATTTTTTTAAAAAAATATTTAATATACGTGATATGTATTTAAAGGCATGAAACAGGAGATAAAATACTATTTGAAATATGAGATCTCGTCCGTATTAGTCTTGCTTAGAGGTAAGCTTATCAATCTAATGTTTCGATGTCTTCTAGCAATGTTCTTTTTAGGCTCTTGCTTATCCTTCAGGACCAAAATACCTTTGTCTCTTCCAATACTGGGCTATTGTTGGGTTCGTTTTAATATCGAATTTTTTCTTTTTGAGACAAACAATCATTACATTCAATTAGTATGCCAATAATCACATTATTTGATAGCAATAATTATCAAGAAAAATCTTTAACAATACTAGTATACAGGAAAACTCAAGGAAAACTACTATTCAGTTAAAAAAAAAAAAGTGTTCACACACGTTTAATAGAAATTGAATTGAACTCTTAATTCTACATCTTTTCATGTTTCTTTAGTTGATCTTTGCATCGAAATTAAAATATTTTGGATTTGGGATAAATATTAATTAATAAAATTGAAGATGATATTTTAGTATAAGAATAATAATTCGTGGGTTGAATGTTACTTTGACCCATATTAACCACAGAATATCGCCATGACAAAAATAATTTTTAGTTTCTCGTTACTTTTTCAGTTCCTTTCAATTAAATTGTATTGGAAGAGATTACTCTTTTGGGTTTATATTACCTTATAAGAATAGAAGTGAAAATATTTCTCAATCATTTGACTGATGAAACGCAGGTTCAAATTCACAAAATAAGTGTATTAAGTTTAAAAATGACAGTATAGACAAAACAAAAACGTATGTTGTACAGAGCAAAATATACACATTTTGTAATTTTAAATAATAAAAAATAAAAATGAAAATGACATGAAACACCCTACAGCTAAAAAAAAAACAAAGGTCCTCACCCCAAAAAAACAAAAAAAAAAAAAAAAAAAAGAGAAAAGAAAAGAAAAAGAAAATTTTGATCCGAGGGCATATATGAAAGTACAGTAAAACAAATTACACTCACGGGTTTGCCTTTTTGCACTTTTTCCAGTAAGCACGAGCAACAAAATGACCAGAGCACCCTTAAAGTTTTAAAAAATGACCATGCAACCAACCATGGTCCATTTCTCATCCCTACAAACTGATCAATCTCTCTCCCGCGCCGGCCTCCGCCGTCCGCCGCTGCAAATCGGCACCGACAGCCAGCGCATCCATAATCGGCCTGAGCACCAAAATCACCTCCGCCACCGCCATACTCACCGTCACAAAAAGAAACATTGCTAGCTCCACAAATCCGTACGCGGCGTTCTCCGGCATCCACAACCACGAGAGGCTGAGACAAACAATCTGCACCGACAGCGCCACCATCACGGAGACGGCGAGAACATTAATCCGATTCCTTATTCCCTTATTAATCACCAAAGCCAAAACTCTCCAACAAGACAACAAAAATGCCATAGAATAAGCAACCGCGAAAACTCCGAAAATTACGCAGCTGAAAAATGGATATGTGCAGAGAACCGTTTTCTCGCCGGAGAAATCGTTTCCGACGACGGAGCTTCCGTGCATAAACCTCGGCAATTTCCCCTCTAATGGATTAAAATAGACAAAAACTATCTGTAACAACGTGATTGGGGAACAAATCATCAACAATGAAACTAACGCCCAAATTCGACTAGGTTTTCGTTTTTTAATCGAAACGTTTACCAAAAACAGAAGCGTGATTAAAAATCCAGGCTCGAAGAATCCGAGAGAGAGAACAACTTGAAGTTTGCAGATATTCGCGTGTTGCGGCAGAGTAATCGAAGGCACAATTTGGTAAATATAATTTCTCCTCACCAAAGGCAATCGCAAAATTTCATTAAACGCCCAAACAGAGATTAGTGATACGAGCAACAATCGGACGGTCCAGAGAGAATTGAAATTCTCGAGATGAATCAAACGGCGAGATCTTAATCGGAAGTAGAAAATGAATGAGAAAGCGAGAAGAGAGAGGAAGAGAAGAACGGCGATGAAGCAAATCGTGGCTAAATCGAAGGCGCTTTCTGCGACGGGAATTGAGGAGGAGAAGAAGCCTTCGCGGGCGGTTAAATCGGGAAATTGCAGAAGCGGCGACGGCGATGGAGAGGAGAGTGGCGGAAGGAGAAGTGCGGCGGTCGGAGGAAGGTGGAGGAGCTTTCTCATAGATGGTGGTGGAGCGGCGACGCCGTGGAGGTGGCGGCGGCCGTCGTCGCTATGGCGGTGTGAAGAGGGGAGGAACCGACAGGTGTGATGGTTTGTTCAGGTCTGAAAATCGCATAATTTGGATGGGTTGGGGAGACGGGGGATGTTGTTTTTGTTTTTGTTTTTGATTTTTTTTTTTGAAAAAATATTTTTATTTTTTGGTTTGGTATTCCCTTTCCTCGCTCCCAACCTATGGGAGAGAAGGCTTTTGGGAAGCAAAGAAAAGATTGTGTCCGGAGACAGAGTTGATAAATTCCTCGATTTTAAAATGGTATTTTATTTTTTTATTTTATATAATAAATACATGTTAAGTGTATAAAATATAAAATTATGAATATAATAAATAAAACAAAAAATAGAATCGAGGATCCAAAGCCAACCAAGCAATGGAGGAGAATGTGTATGGTGGTGGAGGGAATATGGGATGAAAATGATTTGCATGGGTTTCGGGATTGGATAGATTTGGAGATATTTGTATGGGGTGGTGGGTTTTTGGTCAAGCTTTTTGGCCAAATGCTTTATGTCTTTACCATTTAAAGGAAGTTTACTTTTTTGTGTTGTTTTTATAATTGAAATGGGAAAGACTATTTTGGTACATTTGGTTTGGTCTCCTTGATTTACTCGTTCTTTCTCCAAGTTTCATTTTTATGCTTTTATCATTTTCTCAATGCAATTTTATCCTAATTTGTCCAGCTATTTAAACATGAGTTGGGAATGATTCTGTAAATATATATTCGAGTCATTGATTTTATTATTAACGATAGTCTATGTATTTGATCTGAATAACTTAGGATTTGAAATTAAAAGAAGGCGTTAAAATCTTATGGGTTGTCTAATAGAAGTCTTCTAATGTAAATATGATCAAAACAAGAACGAATGTCGGATGACTAAAAATTGCATATTTAATTATGAGCTAGCAAACTTTTCTCAGATGGTCAAATAGTATCTATATTTCAACTATAAACCAAATTCATGCACGTATGATTTTGTGGAGATGAATCAAACATGTTTCAACGAGGAGCCAAACTCACGCACGTATGATCACATGGGTCTTACTTAGTTGACCCATTTTAAAGTGGGTATTTTATCATTCACAAGACTCAAATGCACGAGGTAACCTATATATTAGCTAATACAAGAATTTACCATCAAACTTTGCTAATACAAGAACTTACCATCAAACTATTCACCTGACCTCGATGCCCACTATATATTTAATTTCCCGAAGTTTCGGAGCCCAATGAAATTTTATTTATAAACAACACAGATATTGAATTTGATGATGCTGCGGTTGTTCGTTGTCAAAAGGCATAATGGGCATTGTAAGTTTTCATGAAACAAATAGGATGGATAAAATTAAAGGGAGCAACTATTGGGTTGTTTTAGAAAGTCTCAAGAACTGAAATCCAGGACAATCTCGTGTATCATACAAGAATCCCACATAAATAAATCTCACAACCCCAGTGATTTTTAACCATTCAATGAACCCATAAGAATGACCAGCAGCCATTGCCAATCTTATATTACGATCCATATATGGTGCACCACGACATAAATCCTATCACATAAATTTCTATCGACATCTCCAAACTCTTTGGTAATCATGATAAGATCAGATAAAGCTAGAGTTGGCTCGCAATAAGTGAGTCAATCATATTGAAATCATGATTATAATATTATATACCAATTCAATTCCCATAATACATTAATCGTGTATTAAATTTGGATATAAACATATTGATGCATCCCTAATTTAATCTTATTACATGACCAATAACAAAAAATAAGCACAAAATGATAAATATCCATATCATGCAAATTAGTAAAACTAATGACATACAAGATATAATTAAAGTCTTGTCTAGTTTACCTTATAACTATCAAATGCCTTACTTATTAGTCAGAAGACAATTGTAATATGATTGACAAATAAGATGATAATTTCGAGGGACAACTATTTATATTTCCTCAAATTTGATATAAATATTTGAGGTTTGAATAATAACCATAAAAACCCTTGTTGCTAATTTAGCATTACCCATAATTACAATTACATCAAGGTAATTTGGTTTTTTTTTTTTCTTTTTTGAGATTTGGTGATTTGGTAATTATGCCAAATCTCAGGAGAATTGAGATAATTGTCCCCAATTCTAATGGAACTCACAAAATTATAGACTTAATCTACCAAAAAGAGAGACAAATAGCACAAATTTAATTTGCAACCTCTTAAGAACGCCCCACATCAATCACTAAAAGTGAACACCAAAATTAACATCCAAATTCCACAGCATAAATATCACATCATGAATTTAAGAAGTAAGCGATGACATGCCTCGTGATGATAGTCTCCCTTCACAACTATGTCAAACACATAGTCGAATAGCAGCAACCAAGCAAAAGATAAACCAAAGGAGCAGCAAACTTGATTTGTTAGTACGACTATAGAATTTAAATTGTAAATAACATAGAATTTAATCCATATGAACTTTAGGTCATCTGGCTGCAAATCATTAAGCTACACCACAATTTTCAAATGCCTATCAGCAAAAGCCACATTAAGTAGTTCATTGACATCTAATAACAAAAACAACCGTAGAAAATGGGTCCACCGAACAGTCTACTTGATCTTCTTCTTCGGCCTCAACTGCAGAAAATAAGAATAAGATTTCAGATGTTTCACTTCGATGTAAAATCGTTATCATACATTGGCCAAGAACATATCCCAGCTATGTACCTGGTTGCTGTGTCCACACTTCTTTTTCCTGCAGTTGACAGCACGGGGGTGCAGGCGAGCATAGCACCTGCATTTAAAGAGTTGAGATCAAATATAAAGCTCTTGTCGCGCAGTTATTCAGTTCTTTTTTTTAGAGAGACGATAAATATATCCAATTTTTACATTAATAATCAAATGAACACATTCAAAGATTAATAGCTAATAAGAAGAATCTCTACCAAATGTACTATTTAGGAGGAAAAAGGCCCAAATACACTGGATCAAAACCAAACACATAACCTCGTGTATTCAATTCTGGGAACCAGTATTCAAAATATTATAGCACTAATATCACAATCATAAACAAATCTATATAGAATCCTGTAAAAGATGATATCATCTTCGATAGTGTTCAGGATATCATCAGTCAAAAAATTGCAAAACAGTAGCCAATCCAGTCACAAATCCAAGATGTACACACTGATAATAAAATTTCTTCAGCAAGATATACATAGTCATGCAAAATAATGGCAATGGATGAAGTCCATTAAACTGAAGCTCAATCAAAGAACTTGCAGCAAATCACCTTGTCCTGATTGATTTAGTTCCAGGTACAAGTATTCACACTAATATAGTAAGCAAATATATATAGACCCCTATAATATATAATACCATCTTCGGTAAAGTGTTAAGAATAATCATCACTCGACAAATTGCAATATAGTAGCCAATTCAATCGCAAACCAAAGATGTAGACGCTAATAATAAAAATTCTTCTACAAAATATTGATTGTCTAGCGAAAGCATGGATCAACAAAGCTCATCACAATTCCACAGGCAATGGGCAAGATCCATTAAACTTAAACTAATTAAGAAACTTACTTGCGGCAAATCATCTTGTCCTGATTGTATTTCCTAGCCAATGCCATGAGAGATGGTTCAATGATTCCACCCCTAAGCCTCAGAACCAAATGCAGCGTGGACTCTACAACATCAATCCAATATCTAGTAAATAATCCACTATCCAGGATTTTGACAAACTAAAAGAAAATGTTAATATCAATAATGCTTGCGATTCCCCTCATTTTCCCATGAGAAGGATAAATACCTTCTAGGAATGGAACCACCGTGGTTCAGTAGTATGGTATATAGCCAGATAAAAAATTTCAACAAAAAAAAAAAACGAATATAGAAAAACCTTTCTGAATGTTATAATCAGCAAGACTTCGGCCATCTTCAAGCTGCTTTCCAGCGAAAATCAAACGCTGTTGATCCGGTGGGATTCCTGAACAGAAGATTTAAAACAAAAAAAAAGTTCAGCTCAATTCGATTTAACGACCACAACAAAAAAATAACAAAATATTTACCTTCCTTGTCCTGAATCTTAGCCTTGACATTGTCGATAGTATCGCTCGATTCGACTTCGAGCGTTATGGTTTTGCCCGTTAAGGTTTTCACAAAGATCTGCATTGTTGGATTGCAGTTTAAGTCTCAGGCCTCGCGGTATCGTGCGCAATTGATTGGCTTTATACATGGATGCCTAATTAGGGTTTCACGGTTCGCTCTGACGAAACGACGACGTCTAGGCCGTGTCAATTTTATTTGTTCTTTTTTTTAATTCACTGTTTTTTTTTTCCCCAATTTTATTTGTTTTTCCCTTTTCACTTTTTCCCCCCAGCATTTCATGCTATATTTACAATGGGGAAAGTATCTGTTTTAAAGTGTTCTACAAAATAGTAAAATAAAAAAAATGATTAACAAAAAATGATAAAATAAATATTAGATTTGCAAGGAAAAAAATCTAAAAAAAAAAGAATTATTCAAAACCCAAACACATACAAAATCATATTGCTATTGCATTTGATGATAATTTAAATTTATCGTTAAATATAAAAGTACATGTGCATCGAGATTTTGTCATTATAATTGTGTTCAAGTGGGAATTTCATAAGATGCATGTCGATGACAATTGAGGGAAGAAAATCCAAGAAAGAGAACCCAATACATCAATTATATCGACTTCTTGATTTTTTTTTTAAACGTTGGACAACAAGGAATATCATGTTTTCAAGTTGAGGAATTTGGAAGTGTTATGTAATGATGTTATCCCACATATGATGCAAAATTATAGTGATTTACCTCTCCCTTTAAGATATGATATTTACTAGTTTACTTTCCGCAATTTCAAAATTATCAACAACTCTTGTATGAATTTACTAATTTACATGAACCTCTCATCATATTTGAATTTTGGATGAAATTTGATGTGTCATCTAAAAAATTAAGTGAGCTTTTTAATATATCATTGCCTTTAGTTTTTAAACTTTTACAACCGAAACAATCACAGATAAGAGATGCAATAGTTGTCTCGTTGTAGATAAAAATAATAATTATCAATAATAGTTTAGTTTGTAAAAGTACAAACTAAAAGTGAAAGTATTTTAGAAACTTCAATGATTCGATGACACCTTACAAACTAATAAAACCACACCACACCGCTCTCATATATATAAATAATTATGTTTGACTATACTATTCATAACAAGTTTATTGTTTTGATTACACTCCTAATTAATAGTTGTCTTGAATTCTTGACCACATAAAGAATTAAATTTATTAAAACAAAAGATAATAACACGCCTCTCGGCTCTCCCGTAAAGTTTTTTAGCGCGTAACTCATTTAATATAAATATTCAAACATTAAAACTCTTTAGGGTAGAATAAATGATTGTATCTTTTTCGAAATATATTGTTGAACTTGGTTGATCATGTGAATCTCTACTTAGTTATGTTTTTAGCTCGCACAATAGCGCACAAACAAAGTTTATATTGTTGTAATCTTTTGATTGTTTTGTTTGTTAGATAAAACCGGCAAACCGCTCAGAACCACACCTTTGGTTTCATTTAATTAAAGAGCTTTTTGCATGAACCACCCCTGTGAAATTTCTAATTAGCAAAAAACCCCTATGTTATTTTTATTAGCAACCATACTCCTTGTGTTATTTAGTCAATGCATTGCAAGCCCCTATACCAGGTGTGTGCATCTCACTCACCCCAATTGAGAGTGATTGTGTAATTTTTGGCGTGAAAAGACAAAATTGCCCATATATTCATAAGCTTCTTGCATAAACATTCCCTGTGAAATTTGTAATTAGCAAAAAACCCCCTCTATCATTTTTATTAGCAAAAAATCCTTTTGTTATCTTTATTAACATCATCAATCAATTTGTTATCTACGTACAGGAACAGGAGGGGCTACATTGTTAATCTGCTCCTTTTTCTTGAAAATCTTTGCACCTGCCTCTCTTTCTTTTTCACTCAATCTACTCATATCCAAAATCCTATCCACTAAATATTCTTGGCATTATCCATAACTACAAGCTTAAAAATGTTTGAAGTAATCTCAATCAAGAAACTCTCCAACCAACCAAGCAACTTCCAAGAAATTTCAATAAGATTAAATTCAACTAAATTCCACAAAAATTAATAAGTTTAAATCTTAATACTAAAGCAAGCAACATCCAAGAAATACCAATAAAATTAAATCCAGCCAAATTCCACAAAAATCAATACGTTCAAATTTTAATACTAAACCAAGCAACAATCAAGAATTTTCAATAAGATTAAACTCAACGAAACTCAAACGAAATCAATAAGTTCATATTACAATACTAAACTAACCAAGCAATTCCAAGAAATTCCAATAAAATTAAACTCCACCAAAATCTAGTTTACACTATAATATTAAACTCAACCAATGCTAAATGCAAATAGTAAGTTCATATTTCAAAATAGACCATCAAACTTCATTACAACAAAATGCATAATTACTTGTTTATATCCCAAAATAAACCAACACTAAATTTAAATATCACTACTAGATTGAGTCCTCTTCAACGCCCTCTCTTTTATATTCCTCAAAAAGTTAAGAGTTTTATTTTAGAATATTTTATTTCTTCAAAAATTAACTTCCAATTTGACTTGTTTAATTAAAAAAAAAATACAAAGAGAAAGAAAAGAAGGGGTATTAATGGAAACTCACTTTTGGTCAATGATAAATTAAGAGTTGGGTGAGGTGAGCAAAATTTAAATAACACAAGGGGTATAATTGTTAATAAAAATAACATAGAGAATTTTTTGCCAATTCGAAATTTCACAGGAGGGTTTTATGCAAAAAGCTCTTTAATTAAATAGCCATTTGAGCTTAATTTTTATGAAAACTATACATGCAACTGAGTTTAAAATCAGTTAAAATAAATCGGAATCGCACCGCAATCTCACAGCAAAATTATCACATTATGAGATGTTTGATGATAGCTCACCATATAGCACATCCCCGCAGAACACGAGCCAAGCAAAAGAAACACCAAAACGGCAGCAAATTTAAGATCCAATAGTTCAAATCTTAGACAATAATACCAGAAGCAACTAGGACGTTGGTACCACAAAATTTATTTAACAAAACTTTGAAGGCAACTCAATTTTGATGAATTACTACAGAATAACAATGATCTAATTCAAACAAACTTTCAGAAAATCTGATTGCAAATCGTTCGAGTAACTGAGCTACATCAAGATTTTCAGATGTCTTTAACAGCAAAAGCCACATTAAGAAGTTTATCGACATCTAACAAAAACAAGACAAGTGATCCACCAAGCAATCTACTTGATCTTCTTCTTTGGCCTCAACTGCAGAAATAAGTATAAGATTTCAGATATTTAATTTCAATGTAAATTAGTTATTAGACTTGTAGTCCAATATTATATCGCAGCTATGTACCTGGTTGCTGTGTCCACACTTCTTTTTCCTGCAGTTGACAGCACGAGGGTGCAGGCGAGCATAGCATCTGCAATACAAGAGTAGAGATCATGGTCAAAACGCATATCAAAACTTAACTGTAATTTTCAGTAACATAAGCAGAAATCACATAACATTTATACAGCTAGAGGTACAAGTGTGCACACTAACGTAATGCTAAGAGTGTGTTTGGCATTGTTTTTGGCAGTAGCTTTTAGCTTCTAACTCCTGAAAAGCAACATGAGGTGTTTTTAAATTTTGCTTCCGGGTTTCTATCAAATTAGTTTGATAAGATTGTATATAATCACTTTTTTGACAAACATCACCAGTAGCCTTTTAACTTTTCAGGAGTTTTAGTTCCAAACACTCTCAACTTTTACTACAAACTTCTCAACTTCTCTTAATGAAAATCATTTTTGTCTAAAGCAGAAGCAACGCCAAACACACTCTAATATTGCAATCATAATAAAGATTATATAGAATCCTACAAAATATGATAACATCTTAGATAAAGAATGACGTCATCCAAGAAAAATTTGCAAGTGCGAGACAACCCAACAAATTTGCAACATAGTAAGTCAATTCAATCATAGAGTACCAGATCTACATGCAGATTAACATTTCTTCAACAAAATACAAATACTGCAATGCAACTGCATTGATAGGCCATCTAATATAAACGCATGAACCGAAAATATATTAGAAAACTTACTTGCGGCAAATCATCTTGTCCTGATTGTATTTCCTAGCCAATGCCATGAGGGATGGCTCAATGATACCACCCCTAAGCCTCAGAACCAAGTGGAGGGTAGACTCTACAACATCAATCCAATTTCTAGTAAATAGTCATGTTTCCAGGAATTTAGCATAATAAGTTGAAAATATTAAAAAAATAATTAAAAAAAAATAGCGACACCAATAACGATTATATATCCTCTCATCTTCGCACTAAGACCAATAAATAACAACTTTAAGAAATTCAACACTGCGGTTCAGTACTACGATAGATAAGACAGCTAGATATAAATTTTGACAAAAGAAAAAAATTAAAAGACCTTTCTGAATGTTATAATCAGCCAGAGTTCGGCCATCTTCAAGCTGCTTTCCAGCGAAAATCAAACGCTGTTGATCCGGGGGAATTCCTGAACACAAAATATCAAAATAACATTAGGTCATCTCAATTCGATTTAATTACCACAACGAAAAATTAACAAAAAATATTTACCTTCCTTGTCCTGAATCTTAGCCTTGACATTGTCGATAGTGTCGCTCGATTCGACCTCGAGCGTGATAGTTTTGCCTGTTAAGGTTTTCACGAAGATCTGCATTTTCGGTTGGCAGTTTCAGCTTCAGGTCTCCGCCTCGCGCGAGGGAGTGGGCTTATATAGGGATGTTTGATTAGGGTTTCTGTGGTTTCGTTCTGCTAAACGACGACGTTGGGGCCAGGTCCATTTTATTTGTTTTTACCTTTTTTTCTTTGTGCATTAATTTTGGTCTTATACTTGCAATATTCTTTTTCATTTTTTCGTACTATTTTTAAATTGGGAAAATATTTGTTTCAAAAAAATTTAGAAAAATACTAAAATAATTAAGAGTGAAAGAAAAAGATTGTATATAAAAAGCTAAAAGAAATATTTCAAACTCAAATACCTATACTAGCATTGTAGCATACTCCATTTTTAATAATGTATTTGAGGATTTAATTTTCTCGTTGAACATATAAATCTAAGGGCATCTTGGAGGGTGTCTGGGTGAGCTTATAAGCTCTTCAAAACATTTTATAAGATATTTAAAAGTTTATAAAATGTAATGAAGTCTTTGATAAAACTTTTAGAAAAAGACCTTATTAGCTCCCAAAATAAAATGTTAAGAGTTTTTAAACTTTTTTTTTTAAAAGTAAGAAACTCTAAACTTATTTGATTTTTACAAACACATTCAATTGTAAGCATTTTAATTACAAAATTGTCATTACTAATATTTTATAAGCCAAAAGCTCTTATTTTATTCAAACACTTTAACAACTTAATTTTAAAATAAGATATGATATCTTATAAGTTTCAAAAGCATCTTAGAAGATGCTGGAGCTTATAAGATATTTTAAATAAACTTAGCCAAACACCCTCTTGGTCTCATAAATATATATATGTATGTATATATATCTTCAATTAAAGGTTTGTAAAACATGCATCGACAACTCAGAAAGGAAACACAATATATCAATTATTTCGAGTTTTTGCTACCGTCTTTTGAATGAAATGACATTGCCTCCTATTTTTTTACAAAGGAGATGCAGGTTTGAGTCCCATCGATAGGATATAGGTATTTGTCTACTGCAGAGTTGTATTTTGTCTACTGAATGGTAATTTAAAGTATTTGAATTGCGTTTAATTTACGTATTTGATTCTTGAAATATATTCATATAATGATATTGATGTATGTTTGAATATAATTGTTCATCTTTCAAAAAAAATTATTTCGAGTTTTTTTTACCTATCTGGCATCAACAACAAAAAATATCAACATATTCTTAAATTAAGGATTTTAAAAGAGTTGCAAGTATTTCCATTGACAATGCCAATAACAACAATTTAAATTTATGTCAAGAATATAAACTCAATGGGATTGAAATACTATCTCTACAATTACATTTGATGATGAGTTTATATTGAAAAGAAGTTTAGGAAAAGACTCCAATAAATCGTTGTATTAAGTTTCTCAACTTTATAATTCGAGACAATAGTAAGTATCATTACAATTTTTAGTGGAGAATTTTAAAATAATTTATAAGTTTCTCATTGACTATGCCAATAACAACAATTTAAATTTATGTCAAGAATATAAACTCAATGGGATTGAAATACTATCTCTACAATTACATTTGATGATGAGTTTATATTGAAAAGAATTTTAGGAAAAGACTCCAATAAATCGTTGTATTAAGTTTCTCAACTTTATAATTCGAGACAATAGTAAGTATCATTACAATTTTCAGTGGAGAATTTTAAAATAATTTATAAGTTTCTCATTGACTTTAACCATTCAAAGGGCATATTCTTAGCTCAATCAAGAATTTTAAAATAATTTATAAATTGCTCACCTACTTTAATCCTTTAAAGAAAAATTAATACAGATAAAATCATCCTAAAAAACAAGTATCATAATGAATCCATTTTTTTAGTTTCCGTTGAAGATTAATACGTATGAGACAATGAATTTGGAAATCATATTAACTCTATACAACCAAATCATTATTCACTTAAGATCCTTTATTTGAATTCATGCATTATTTTATATTTTATTACTCAGATACTTATCATATATATAACATTTATATATTTATATTTTTGTAAGAAAAGGTTTAATAAATTTGACATATATTCTAGAAATAGAAAATGAAAACACTGAATAAAAGTTCCTAGCCGCAGCCAAACCAAGTCCATATTGTAAAACTCGCCCACTGGCTACGTGTCTTTTATCGTCCTCGCCGATGCCACCTCACCAACCCAGAACCTGAAAAACCCCACACTCTCACCAACCAGTCTCACTCCACATCCCCACCGACGACGTACTGCCCACCATTTCATCCATATATACCCCACCTTTGCCCACCGCGCATGGCCTCCACCTGCCGCGCACTCTCAGCTAACCTGCGCACTCTCCCCAATTCCTCTTTCATCCGATCGTTGCCGTATATTCCTTCGTTGCCTTCGCGATTCTTTGCTGTTAAACCTGCGTTTAGCTCTCTCAAATTGAATTCGAATTCATCGAGATTCAGGTGTAGGAGAACGAAGGCATCGATGGCTGAGATTGTGACTCCGAAGAGCAAAGGAAAAGTCAAGGTGTTTGATACAGAGGAAGATCTGGCGGCGTCGCTCGCGGAATACACCGCCGATCTAGCTAGTAAAGTTTCTCAAGATAGGGGCTCTTTTACTGTGGTTTTCTCCGGTGGTTCTCTTGTTAAGTCTCTGAGGTAAATGAACTTGTTTTTTTGTAACTTAATTTTTTAAACGAAACGAGATTAGTACTATTACTGTTATTTTTTACTAGTTTTTCTATTGTAATCTGCGGTTCTTTTGTTAAGTATTTCAGGTAACAGAACTTTGTTTTTCTTGTTTTTACCCCAACTGTTTTGCAACGATTTTATTAATTTTTTCCCCAAAATAAACGCGATTATACTGTTAGTGTTGTCGCATGCCGCCTCCCTATCAAAATGGTTGTTTGCTTGTCTCAAATTAAATGCATGTTTATAGTAGTCTGCAATACTCGATTGATACTGGAGGATACATAGCATCATTTCATCCTTATAATTACAATATAAGTTTTATGGTTCAATTCGGATTATGATGATGTTATGGAACTCTCAAATCTTGATGTGTTCTCTTTTTTTTTTTCACTTTATTTAGTTTAAAGAAACCTACGTTTTTGCATGGAATAACTTAGATTTGCACTTTGCATTTGTAATTGTAGAGGAGGGAGTTTGTTTAGTTAATGGCAAGAAAAATACATTTATTTGGGGAAGGAAAATACTTTTTTTGAAATGTAATTTGACATTGTGTTTGTGATGGATTAAAGGAAACTTGTGGAGCAGCCATACATTGATTCGGTGGATTGGTCAAAATGGCACGTGTTCTGGGTGGATGAGAGAGTGGTGCCTAAGGATCATCCTGATAGCAATTATCTCCTTGCCTACTCTGAGTTTCTATCCAAGGTATTCTCTTCTTTAATATAAGAGATTGTTCTCTTTGTGTTTTAATTAGGGATGTGCTTGGCAAATGGTACTTCCTTTTGCAAGAACGCGGTTGCTAAAATGAATTTAGCAGGCATACTAATTTAAGAGTGTGGCTTAAATATAGTTTCAGATGCTGAATCTTTTTGTTTTGGTGCATGTCATTTGTTGTAAAGCTGAGAACTTGAGAGCATCTAAAGATAAAATGATGTGACATGGAGTCTTGGATTATAACTTTCACATGAACTTCAAGTCATTCTTTGTATCAACTTAGTAACGTGGAACAGAATTAAGCTGATCTGGTGTTAAGACCATGGCATTTTATTTGAATACTTCAAATTATCTGGACGATGATGAACATCAGTCTGGGGCTGTATTTGTCCAACAAATTGACTATTTTGGATATTTGCAAGGAATTTCTATCCTGCATAATATTTGTTTATGTGAAATTTGAGTCCTGTACTGGCAATCTCAGCAAGTGGAATTTGGTTCGCTAGCATTTGGTGTTTTACAATTTCATTCCTTCTTTTACTTGGAGAGAGAGTAGTTAGATTGATCGGAGTACTAGAGTAGAAAATATTCACTTTGCCTTGACTGAATGTGATAAAGAAGTGTGCTTCATGTACTGTATGTGGAACTCCTTCCCATCTCCATTTCCTGTTGCAGGTTCCAATTCCTACTGGCAATGTGTATGCCATAAATGATGCATTATCAGCAGAAGGTGCAGCAGATGATTACGAAATCTGCCTCAAGCATTTGGTGCAAACCAAAATACTAGATCAATCCCACAATACCAATTTCCCCAAATTCGATCTCATGCTAATGGGCATGGGCCCTGACGGCCATATCGCTTCTTTATTTCCCGGACATCCACTTGTTCAAGAAAATGAGAAGTGGGTTTCTTTTATCAAGGATTCCCCTAAACCTCCTCCAGAAAGGATTTCCTTCACTCTCCCAGTCATAAACTCCTCGGCAAATGTTGCCCTTGTCGTAGCAGGTGCCGGTAAAGCCACTGCGGTATATACAGCGCTCAGCGACATTTCAAATTCTGAAGTAGTCCCTGTGCAACTGGTCGAACCAGAAGGGGAGTTAACATGGTTTTTAGACAAGGAAGCAGCTTCAAAACTGTAGGTACGTAATTTCATATCGGTTGAAATTTTGAGCAATCATACGAACAACTACGGAATCTCTGTAATCTACCAATAAAAGCATCTGGATTAAGTTGATTTATACTTATGTTGCTGGGGAAAAGATGCTTTTGTGACATTTTAGCTAAATTTGTGAGCTTTTAAGGTGCGCATGAATTATTGGGTTAGGAAAATCCAGTGTTGGGATTTTTGAACGATTCCTTTGGCAAAAGGGGAACAAGCAGTTTTTCGCATGTCCGTTAATGTGAATATGCCTTTGGCAGCTCTGTTATTGTATTGATTATAAATCCGAACACCTAACAAGTATTAATTAAATAGGGTAAATTGCATATACACCCCTGTGATATACAAAAAGAGCTAAAAAACCCCTGTGAAAAATTAAATTGTTAATTGTTCCTTTGTGATTTCAATTTAT
>JACFYI010002893.1:641412-656323 GCA_014898755.1 Handroanthus guayacan
TTTTTTTTTTTTTGAAAAAGATAATTACCTCAATACTTCATGAGGATTAGGGTAATTATAATAATATTTTTTGTAATTCTAGAAACTACAATAACACTGTCTGCGGTCGAATTACAGTTTAGTTTAAGCTTTTGTTGTTACCAAGGACAAGGGTGGCATCATAACAGTTTCTTTAACTGAAAAATAAGTATGATTAGGTCAATCCTTACAAGTGTTGAGGTAATTATCTATTTTTTTGCTTTATTATTATTATTATTATTATTATTATTATTATTATTATTATTATTATTATTTTCCTTTGCCGATTAACGAGTAGTAAAATAATCTGTTGATCGGTGACTACAGAATTTGGATAAGGAAATTAAATTAATAAATTCTAATGGCTAAGAAGCATTTGGTGATTTTAAATGTATTTCTTGCAGAGAAACATTGTTTGTAGAAATAACTTTGCGTATTTGCATTCTTTATTTGCTATTCTGTTGACTTTTTCTTTTTTTCTTTTTAATTATTACAATATCTCTTTTTCCTTTTATTGTTTTCTTAGTGAAAGTGTGTTTATTCCCGTTGAAGAAAGAGTTCAGTTTTTGCTGAAAATGATATGTACATATAATAATATATATATATATATACACGAAACTGAAGTGGGCAATGGCTTATCTGAAAACATTGGGAACCAAGAGTGGTTGCCATGCCTCGACACTTTCAATGGATTTCATGAGTGCGAGTTGGAAATGAATCGAGCCTATTCACATTCACGAATCTCGCAAGTCGAACTCGATCTAATTTGATTCGAGCTCAAATTCTTGTAAATTCAAATTGAGTTAGATAGAATTCAAGTTTTACTCTGTGGAGTTTGGATATTAATAGACTCAAGCTCAAATTCTTTCTAGTTTAAATCGATTAGAGTTTCATCATAAACCATACTTGAACTTCTATAAATAGGATTGTGGTTCACAATTCTGCATATATTATAGTATTAAATATTAATATGTATATATAAGAAGTGTGAGTGCTGAATCCCTTCGCGAATGAAATTGTATTAACTTCCCTTTAAATCCTTTCTTAAGATAAGGGGTTCAATCCTTCCCGAAAGTTAAAAAGGAAAAAACTAAGAAAGTATGTTATAAATTCAAACAAGTTACATTATTTTATAAATTTAAACATTCTTGAATTTAGAGTTTGTAGTAATCATAATTCATTTGATGATTCAAGCTCAATCAAGTTGAGTTCAAATTTTCATCGAGTTCAATTGAGCTCAAAAAGCTAAGCGCATTGAACTCAATATATATATATATATATATATTTTATGGGTAATTGAACTCAAATTGAATACATTTGAGTTTGAACTTATTCTAAAACTCGAGCTTAATACAAAAGTTTCAAACACGAACCGCTGCAATTTTTTCAATCGCACCCTTATCAGTCACAAATCACAATCATTTTGGAACTCTTGTGTGCATTTAAGCTGCTGTTTCATTTCTTTCCATTATACCCATCTTTACATTTGAAATCTATCCTTACAGGAGCTACAAGTCAAATGTTGCAATTACATCTTTATTTCTGAAAATGGAACCTATTTCCTACTCTAATATCTATACCTGCCCACAGCTGTACATTCAGCACATAACAATTACATCTCCCAAACATTTTGATTTCTCAAGAGCTCAATCTACCAGGCAAGAAACTCATACAAATAGGCGGATTAATCTTCGCTAAAGCAAGAATCGAAGAAGGAAGAATCCAAAGTCCATCACCACAAATCAACCCTGAAGCAACCGCGGGAACCATCAAAAGAGCCCTTTTGCGGTCAATCTTATGCCAAATATAAACAACCAAGCTCCCAACGCACATATCGATGGCAAAATAAGCTCCAACAAGAAATGGAACGGCCATGGCCATTGGGAGAGGAACCCATTTCCCAAACTTCTCCGGCAAAATGTCCCTTAAAAGGTTAACCAAAATAGCAAATGCGAAAAACCCGTAACATAGTTGCAAGCAGTGATGTGGAAGGGCGGAAAACCCTTCGACTCCAAGAATTGCCATGTTTCTATAGATGAGAGCATAAGGGGCTTTATACTCTCCGTTCGGGTTCCCCACATCAAATGCTTTGTAAAAAAGGAAGAATGAGAAGGGAGCGACTATGCAACCAATGAATGTCCCGATTCCTTGGCTGATGAGCATTGATCTAGGTGATGTTAGGGTGAGATGGCCCGTTTTGAAGTCATGCATCAAGTCGGAGGATATGGAGACAATCGACTTTATGAGACCACATCCGATGAGACCAGCTACTACACCATTCTCTTTTCCTGATAAAGCTGCAAGAATGAAGAGAGCTACTTTTCCGTAGTTGTAACCCATGTTCATGTCGGTTAAACCAGCTCCATAAGCATTGCAGAAGCCTAGAGATGGTGCAAGAATGTAGGCGACAAGAACATAGTACCACTTTAGTTGAGGAAACATTATCGGGATGATGATTATGGAGATTATGGAGAATATCATATATCCAACACAAGCTAACCACATGGGAATATTCTCCCTTATGAATACTTCGTTTCGGTGAAGATCGTCTAGGGTTTCATTCTTGTCATCTGAAAATGTCGTAGATGTTTATGTTAGTAAAACTATACCACACAAATTGAAGAAATTGGCCCCTTTCTATCTTACCACATATAAGAGAATCTCACATTTGAATATCATGATTGCACGTATAACGAGTAAAAGGATGTTTTGGTGAGCTTATGTCACTCAAAAGTCTAATGAGTAAATGGGCTTATAGTCTCCTCAAAACGTCTTATAAGTTGTTTGAGAGCTTAAAAGATAATATAAAATATTTAGTAACACTTCTAGGAAATGAGTTCCTAATATAGGATGTTATAAATTTTTTACTGAAAAAGTAAAGAATTATAACATATTCTTATGATCTAAAAAATCACCTTTAAATTTAACCATTTTAATTGCAATATTGTCACTACTAACGCAATATTAACTCCAATACCTTATTCTATCCAAACACATCAGGCGCTTATCTCTAAAATTACCACGTATTTTCGCTCTAAAAGCATCTTATAGACACCCTCTATAAGTACACACGTATTTTTGGTCCACAATGAAAGTAAAATTCCTCACTCAAGGTGGGCATATTTCCCCTTTTGCAACATGACATTAGAACCTTATCTTTAACCCTCACGCATCGATAAAAACAAGTTCGAAAAGATTATATGGTTCAAAAAAGAGGCGTAGAGAAAGAAAACATAGACCAAAAAGGTTGCCTACTCACCTGTTTTGAGATTCTTCTTGTTGAATGCTGCATACATACTTCTGGCAGTGAAAATCAGAGTCTTGAGAAAATTGTAGAGACCATCACCTAGAATAAGAGCAATGGATATGAAAACCTGTAGATTAAAACAAACATGAACCCTTATTTCAATTTGGATCCAACGCGAATGATAAACCATAACAGTGAATTTCTCCTAGGGATAATTATGTAACACTCCCTGAGGTTTGCTATAATTATCAAAATATCCCATGTGATTTGAATATTTACCATTACACCTCCTGTGTATTACAAATTAGACCCTTGTGCACTTTCAGGTGGTCTAATTGTAATACAAGGACTTGTAATGGTAATCATTCAAACCACAAGGGTTGTTGAGGTAATTAAAGCAAATCTCAGGGGGTGTTGAGGTAATTATACCTTGCTTCTAAGTATCAAGAGTTTTTCTTACCTTATAACCATTTAGACTCTTCATACTACTTTCTTTGATATTCTGTGGAAACCAATCACCCTTTCTGTCACTTATTAGCGGCCACATAATGCCCCAAGAAAGAACAGCCCCGATGAGCAAAGAGAAATTCACAAGGTGGGAACATATCATTCCTGCTCCTACGTAAGTCATACTGAAATCGAAATAAAATCTGCAGAATTTAATAATTCGCATTAGTTGCAACTGGAATATTGTCGAATTCGGAAAAGTTTAAAGCGTTATAAACATACGTTTGTTTCCAGGCTTTTAATCCTAACGTGGGAAAGTTGACGAATCCACATTGTTCTCCACCAGAATAGAACCATTGGAAGAAACTCCAAATGAAACTGAGTGAGAAGAACTTCAAGAATCCATGGACTTGTTTCCTAAAAAATGTGGAGTGGAGAAAAGTTAGTCATTTTCCCTCGGAAAAATTAGTGATTCGTCGTCTCAAGAACCAATGATGTTCTAAATTACTATTTTGCCCTGTAAAAAAGTTCTAGCATTTTATCAGATAAGGATAATATAGTATTTTCATCTAACTTCCGGAAAAACTGAAGTAAAATCTCAAATGTGCTATGAGATCCTAGTTGATTTTAAGCTTATTGCTAGTAAAAGCAGAAGGTTCTTTACCAAACACTATCTAAAACTCTTCTCAATAACTAAAGCTGAAAAACTGGTATTAAAAGCATTTCCAAACACCCTTAATAACCAAGGTATATCTTTTCTGTTGGAGCTTAGATCATCAAAAGAAGAATCAGATAAATTAGGATATATTATGGGAAAATCAAACTTCAATCGAAGAGGTAAAAAGAGCCTACTTTGCCATTTCATCTCCTTTAGAAGTGTGAAATCCATTGATAAGAACAGCAGTTGCAGTTCCACTTGGATAAGCTAGTTTGTAATCTATAATCATAATCTGCCCCAAAAGAAGTAATGAAAATAAGGACCAAGAAACCAACAATTTCTTGCCCAATCTAAAACATAAACAAATGGGATAATTACCTCAACATGCACTGACTTGGTATAATTACCAAAACAACCCCTAAGGTTTGAATAATTACAATTACCTATTGATAGTTCAATTAACGAATAATTACAAGTGGACCGCTGGAAAGGGAGTGTAGTTAAAATTATGCATCAGTTGAATGAACGGTAAGAGGTGTAACGGTAATTATCCAAATATCAAGGGAGTGTTTTGGTAATTATGCCCAACCTCAGGGGATGTAGAGGTTATTATCCCTAAATAAATATACCTTTCTGAGAGGAACCAAAGCTAACAATCCAACAAAACTAACAACAAAGAGAAAGCCAATCATCCAATCAAGTCTGGGTTGTTTATAACTCCCAGGTGGATTTCCCTCTGTATCAACTCCTGCTTGTTCATAAGTTTTCTTGTCTAATCCCAGAAGATAAGACCCAAATCCACCTGGAAAAAAATAAATAAATAAGTAAATAACATATTCAATTAAAGGGAAAAAAAAAACCCAAATAAACGAACTGAAAATTGTAACTCCAATCCCAGAAGAAATCAAAGATTTCAAGCACATTATCTTGAAATGTAATACTCCAGTCCCAGAAGAAAACAAAGATTTTCAAGAAAAAGAGCCCAAATGAGAAGAAACTTTTATCTGGAAATGAAGAACTTCAATCCCACAATCAAAGATTACCAAGGATAATTAGATTAACACCTGTGAGGTTTGGAATAATTACTGAAACAATACCACCTGAACTTTGGTGGATTACCATTACACTTCCCTTAATTCAACCGGCACATAATTATAGTTAAACCCCTTGAGCTCACACATAACAATTACACCCACTGTCCAGGGTCTATCGTAATTATTCGTAGGGGTATAATAGTAATTATTCAAACTTCAGGGAATGCTTTGATATTTATGCCAAACCTCGAAGGGGCATCGAGGTAATTATCCCTTCATCAACAACTCCAATCCCAGAACAAATCAAACATTTCAAAGCAAAGAAACCAGTCCAAATCACAATAAATTATCATGAAAACACGAATTCCAATCCCAAAACAAACCAAATATTTCAAAAAACACTCCAAAACAAGAACAAAATTTCAAGAATTTCAAGTAATTTCTAACCTGCAACAGCAATACTATAGCAAGCAACAGCACAAGTCTGAATAATGGTATTCTCCTGTCTGGTAAATGGTCTTGTCACAAAATTACACTTTTCAAGAACTTTTGTCCATGTTCTGATGAACACAAAAGCAAGAAGAGCAGCTGAAACATTAAGATTGGGAACAAGCCCAGTTGTAAGACCAAGCTTCATTACTATAATACTGTAAATAATCCCAATCAATAAACTTGCTATAATTCCTCTAATTGTTATTTGTTCTTTCCATGGAGGAACCCTCTTCATATCCTCTGTTTGGTGGTCTCTAAGTTCTTCCAAATCTTGTGTTTCAATTTCTGTCATGTCTTCATTGTTGTTGGTGCCCATTTTTGAGCAATCAAACACTTCCCTACAATCATATGAACAAATTTAATAAAAAATAGAGAACATTTTGCAGATATAATAATATATAATATGATTCTCCATTTTTTTTTTCCTTTTTCTTACCTGGGCAGATCACTTCCTTGATTTCTTGATTTCTTCTCTTGAAATGGATGAGCCCCAGATAAATTTGATTTTGCTATACTCTTAGTACTATTCAAGAAAAGGGAAAATCCATGGAAAAAAGAAAATCCCACTTGATTTTTTCCAATTTTTCCAGTGACTTTTCAAAGCCCACAACTGGAAAAGTCTGAAAAAGGCTTCAAATTGCTCACTCCATGAATGAAGAAGCAAGTTTAACCAAGAAATGCTCCAAATATTTAGCAAGGGAAACTTTGGATTCTAAATTGCTATCAAACTCAAGTTAAATTTATTGCAGTCAAACCAAGGTTGTAATTCTTTAAAAAGACCTTCAAATGTACTACTCAGTAGTACAAAATGTGAAAAAGCTTTAACTTTTTTGTACTACAAGAAGGAAAACAAGAAATTCAAAGATTCATTTGGTGGTTCTTGAACAAATGGTTGGCTAAAAATGAGTTCCCTTTTTCCATATGAAAAAGACACCAAGTCTTATTCATTCATCAAAAGAAAAAAAAGACACCAAGTCTTCATATGAAAAATTTGGCAAAATTGACATGGAATATAAATATGGGTAAAAGATGAATTTATTGGTTATTGTGTAAATTTAGTTTAGTATACCAAATTTCAAACTCTCAAAAAGAAATAATTTATTGGGTTAATTATATTTGAGTATCTTCCGAGACTAAGAAATTATCAACTACATTCTCGTGGTTTAAAAATTACAAATTAACCATCATAAGCTTGTAAAATTACAAAGTCATCTATTCCGTCTGGGTTTTTAACTGAAAAAGATGACGTCATTAATTTTTCAAGTAAATTTCCCATTTTGCCCCTAATAGATTGCATGATTTTGTAATTTCACAAACTTATGGGGGTTAATTTATAATTTTTAAACCATGAGGATAGTAGTTGATAATTTTCTAATCTCCGAAAATAGTCAAATGTAATTAACCCAAGCTTTCTTTCTAAAATAATTTTTTAAAATAATTTTCTATAATTATTTACGTAATTTTATTTTAAAGAAATTAAAATTAGTTTTTGTTATTAAATATAATTCATTTAAAAATACTTTTATATTATTTTTTATATAATAATAATTAGGGCAATTTTTCCTAATAGTCGCTAAAATTTTTATTTTTCTCACTTTAGTCCCTCGTGTTTTATTTTTTACTTTAGAGTTTCTAAACTAATAAATTTGTGCCGCGTTGGTTCTTTGTCAACTTTTTAGCAATCTTTTGCTGAAAAAATGACTTACGTCAACATAACTCAAGGGAAAAATTGTCGTTTAAGTAAGGAATAGATAAAAGAGAAAATATCTAAATAAGAAACCCTAAAAATCACCTACATCCGTAGGAAGCCTCATTTTATTGTTTCTCTTTTTATTAAAAATAACTTACAATACATCAGTATTGTAAGTTACAATACGTCATTTTATTAAGGTTACTTATCAAATTATAGATTATTTTTTTATTAATTTTAAAAAACTTGTAGCGTAATAAAAATTTTTAACCACTCAAAAAAAATTTTAACAGCTTGTATCAAATAAGTATTTTTCACCATAAGTGGCAACCACTACCTTTGGCTTTAAACTAAAGGGGACAAGATCTCCTATTCCAAACGGTATTCCATCTCCTATTCCATGCCTTTAAATACATACCACGTGTATTGCATTTATTACTAAATATTCTTATAAGGAAATATTTAATACACGTGGTATATATTTAAAACATAGAATATGATATGAAACACCATTTTGGAATAGAGGATCTCGTCCCAAACTAAAGTGTTTTGTAATTTTGATATCCTTTTGTGGCGTGTGGTTGGACCATGGTGCACAGAATTTTGGGGCCCTTTTTGAAGAATATAATATAAAATGGGGTGACATAATATAAGAGATATAATAGAATTTAAAACTTTGGATTGGATGGACAAATAGAAAAGGGAATTCATAATATAGACAAAAGACTTTGAAGCTTCTTCCTCAACGACAAAAAAAAAAAAAAAAGAATTAATTGAAGGTCCCATCAAGTGGCGTGGTTGCTTTCTCTTTCGTTTCTATATGCGAGTGATTGTTGAGGCTTACGCATGTACACGCAGCAAGTAGTTCTAATTTTTTTTTATTTTTTTAAAATTAAATTTCCAACTTGTGATTTGATATTTGGTGGTGATTATCAAAAATAGTAATTGATAAATTATATAATATTATCATCTATTACATACTTGATGAATATGCATAAAATAAATAAAATATTATATATGATATATGATATATATTGCATGTATTTAACAATTAAAATATGATTAATATTTTTAATTTAATGCATATATAATTTAATATTAAGAGAAAACAAATTGTGGATGATGATTATAATAAGTTAAGATTAAAAGTATTTTAGGAAATATATATGAAAACATATTACAAAAATATTTGCTTTTTCTTTTACGCTTTAAATAGAAGTATAGATATAGATAAATAGTTACATTTACTCCACCTCAAAAAAGAAAAAATAATTACACTTATAAATGTTATATATAAAGTATGGGATCCTTAGATAGCTATTTTAATATGTTTTCAAATGAGTTAACAAAATTAACTCTATTTCAAAAAGATAATTATGAGGGAGTTTTTAAAGATAATGTAAAATAGTTTTTTTTTAATTTTTTGTAATTAGGGTTTTTTAATATTTATTTTTCTTTTTTTTCCTCCAATTATAATTTTCTTCTTTCAAATTTTATTCTTTTCAAGTTTATTTTTCAATCGTATTATTTTATATAATAAACTCAAGAAAAAATATTTAAAAAAATAAGAAAATTTGATACCATCTATATAAATATTTTTTATTTTATTTAATAAAACATTATACATGCATATCTAGAAATTTGACATTATTTAATATAAATAGATATTTTGAATTTTGTTTAATAAAAAATTAAATGCATATATCGAGTGTACAGCAGTAATTAATCCCAATGATTGGACTATCACTGTTATGAAAACTAGAGAGGCTGGAATGGTGCGATGGAGGAACATGTCACTGTGTGCTTTCAAAGCAAGAAACTCAAGGACAAGTTGGCAAGTTGGTATATCCTCGAAGAAGGGAATATAAATATTAATATGTATGTATATAATTTGGTAAATTAAGGGAATATAAATATTAATATTTATGTATATAATTTGGTAAATTTTTTAAATATTTTGTAATATTTTGACTAAACATGTTAGCATCATGAAAAACAACTATACAATCTGGATAGATGTAAAATATAAAAAATACTCATTTTAGTGGTTAACTCACGCTGAATATGATTTGCGAAATTGGACATGTATCACATTAAATCGACTTGACCTAACCTCATTCTAGATAAGACAGGTTTTAATTATTTACTTGAAAAAGAAATTTGATGACACAAATCACGTTAGTTTAACATGATAGTTCTGAGATGTGACTATATTTATAAATATTAAAGAATCAAATATATTTATATATTGGAATCTTCAAATGTCCAATATTTTTTTATCGTTTTGCTTTCAAATTGAATAGATTATTAATTTGAGTGTCATCACAGTGGAGGGCTGTTAGGCAACTCCTAAGAACCTTACCATCTTCTTTGGTTTCATTTCTAACTCAATTAATTATCATAATTAAATTAATCAAATTTACATATCTATCCAACGTAGAACCATATTTGAATCGTCAATTACGAACTTAGATTATCTATATCTATACTATATATAAAGTATGACGGTTAAATGCAGTTATTTTAACAGTATGTTTTTATGTATTATGCTTACAGTACCTTTAAGATTAATTCACATTTATTTATTCATATTAAATGATGTGTATATTTATATTAAATATACTAATCACATTCTAATTAGTAAATACATACAAGTTAAATTAAGTTCGCATTACATTTTAATATATGTAATATATTAATTATTTTACGTGCATACATCGAGTATACAGTGTACGCTAGTTAAAATACTGATTGAAGAATGCATTTCATATTGAAATATTTTGGATATTTTGATAGCTGAAACTCTCCATCTTAAAAGAACGCACGCCCAGTAGTTTGATGCTCTATATAAAGATTATAATATTTTTAAAAACTGACTCAGATATAATAGATCAATTAATTAAATCAAGAATAATTGCCCCAAAAAGGATCATATCAAAATAATTAATTCAAAATTCAAATCAATATTATATGTATTAGAATAATGATTAAAAACACATATCCATATTAAATATATATTTGCATATTTGGATGGCTCAAGCTCTCCATATTAAAATTACCCAACAAAAAAAAAAAAGAAAGAAAAAGAAAAAAGCTCTCCATGTTATAAAAAAAAATAAAAAGAAAAGAAACACACACACACACAAAACACGCATATAGTTTGATGTTATTATTTGAATTTTTTGGCAGTGAGATTGAGATCATGACTGATAGTGAACCTTCAGTAAGGGCAACATGGCCTTTTCAAAATGGCAGCTTTGACTTTAGAATGCATTATTTAGAAGTAGATAATAAATATATGATGAGGATTTCTTGATTTGAATTTACTCAATTAAAATCTCAAACAAACTTATAAGTCAATTTTTTTTAAGAGAGAAGCAATTATATTCGATTATTATATCAATATCATTATATAAATATATTTTTAAAATTAAATATATGAATTAAATATAAGATAAATTCTATAAACTACAATGCGGTAGACAAATATTATAATGTAGTAGACAAATTGGATTCGAACTTGCACCTCTCTTATGAAAAGGGAAAAGCGATGCTACTTCATTTAAAAGATGGAGGCATTTCAAGTCAAAACGACACTTATGCAGAATTAACTAATTTGCAGTTTTAAAAGCAATAAGAAGAAATAATAATACCAATTGATGAAGCCATGTTCTAGTAACTAAGTGGAAGCCTTATAACCCCTGATGTCTTGAGTCCAATCTTCACTTAGATGTCGGGTTGTTTTTTACCGTATAGTAGACTAGTTTGAAGACTTTTGTACTACACAGTCGCATGATATTAAAAGTTTTTCTTTATTAGAAAGATATTGTATCTAATCTTTTTATTGCTATTGATAGTATGATAATATATTGATTGAGTGTATTGATCACTTCATTAGAAAATGATAATAATGCCATCAAATTTGGAGAAATGCTCAAGCTGTCAAGCATATTCACAAGAGTATGATATGTATTATTGGCTAGGGTTTTTTTTTTTTTAATTGTTATTACTATTATAAAGATAAATAGTATTTTCTTTTTATGATATTATTATGCATTAATATTCTTATTGTATCAACCCTTACCATATTCTAATTATCTGTCATATTCCATCTGATTAATTATTCATAATTATAGGCGCCGCCATGACCTCAATTATTAGTGTCACAATGAATCACTGCAATATTTTTCAAGATCACCAAATCATAAAGGCCCCTTTTGAGTAATCATGAATTTATTCCACTATTTCATGTCTATACCCAAATTCCCATCTGAAAAAAAAGGGAAAAAAGAAAAACAAAAAAAAAACAAAAAGCAAAAAAGAACAAAGAGATAAATAATTAAGACATTTGAAGTCTTAATCTTCACTATTTGAATAAGAACTCATCGACTAATTTCTCTTTTTCTTAATGCATTATTACTCATAATATAACTATTTTTATATAGCTAATTAGATTTTAACTTAATATGTTTGTTAGCTACCGAAAAATACTAAAGAGTCCCATCACAAAACGTTTATTTAAACAAAACTTAATCGAGAATACGATTACATTAATATTGAATAGTAATTATTTCTTTTGTTCACAAACTCAAATGTAGATATTAAATGACTAATATTCTAATAATATAATGTTGGATATTATATAAAAAAGAAATGAAAAAAGAAAAGAACTCTCTTAATGACCATGGACCATGTAAGCACTTTCCTTTCACTATGATTGAAAAAAGAAAGAAAAGCAAAAGAAAGAAAAAAAAATGGATGTATTTGCCTAAAACTAGGCATTCATAATTTTTAAATTGGTGGGACTGTTAGGTTTATACTAATGGTGGGTTATGTATAATAATTAGTGCAAAATTTGCAATAGATACTATCTCAAATCCTAACTTCACTTCAGTTGATACAAATTTAAAATGATAAATTTTCTAGATAATTTATAATTTGAAATTTCTTTTAACAAGTTGTAAAACTCAAACTACGACAATGTCTTAAAATACTACGCATTTTTTCATGAATGTTTGGTTGTATCAAGCTATACAAAATTATATTATTCATATATAATATTAATAAAGTCTGATAATAAAAAATTTAAGCAATCATTTATATACCTATGGCTAGGGTTTTTTATGAAGCAAATTTTAATTGATTTGGAAAGTTTTAAAATTTTTAACCAATCAAAATATTTGATATATTTGATTACAAATATCCATAATCAAGACAGGCTTATTAGATATGGAATTAGACAATTCAATTTGTCAAAGATCCGCATACAAATATTATTTTTTAGCATAATAATTTTATATACGTAATATTATTAACATATAATTAGTTATTATTACACACATATATATATATATATATATGCAATATTACCTGAAAAGGAAATAATAGGAAGAATTGGGCTATTTCATAAGATTATTTGGGCCATAAACCTTGTTCAGTATTGTATATAGTACTAACATCAAGATAAGCCCATTAGATATGGGCCAAATCGAAAGAGTCAGCCCATTATGAGCCCAAGAAGAAATAACGGACAAATGACGGTGCCATTACCGCCGTCAATTCCTGCCGTCATCACGAAGGGGCACGTCCGTAAAAGGACTCGAATTTCTTGTCTTCTCGCGATTCTCCTCTCGTGGCCTCCAAGTTTTTCGAAAATTCCAATCCCCAAACCTCGGAAAGTAAAAAAAAGAATTTATCCAAAATCTCTGCATAAACTAACCAAAATTTGGAAAAATTAATAAAAGAAGATGAGAAGCGGTTCAGGAGAGACGAAATTCGTGCAAGAACTGATTCTGTATGCGGCGAGCGCTGCTTTGAGCTGTTTGGTACTGTTCGTGGGGCTGAAGCAGCTGGACCCTAACCGTGACGCCGCCAAGAAGGCTCTAGAACACAAAAAGGAAATCGCGAAGCGTTTAGGGCGACCGCTCATTCAAACTAATTCTTATGAGGTTTATTTGTTGTTTTTCTTATTCATTTGGATTTATAGATGTTTTTGTCTCGTGTTTTTGGATGCATTCCTATGTTTTTTTTTATTATTTTTCAATTTTGAAGACACTGGCAAGTTTTGTGATGATTTAATGTATCTGTTGTGGTTTGGTTGGTTTTGCTTGAGTGAGTTATGTACTGATAAAACATTTTGATTGTGATGATTATGTTAGCTATATTCACAATAACTTTATGGTTTAGTATCTACTGATGTATCAGTCTGGCGATGTCTGATGTCTCATTCTTTTTTAATTTATGCTGCCATTTGAAGTAAATATGGAGATAATGCAAGGTATAGGAGGGACAGTGGGTAGTATAATGTTGCCTTCTGTATTATCATCCAATTCTTTATAATTTATCTGGAATTGGCATAGGAGTTGGCTTTTCTGCTTAAGAGCTTAATATTACCCTATGTTTGGATATTGTAACTGAGGAATACATTAAGAAAAATGTTATCCACGCTGCAAGCGATGCATATTTGTGATTTTATTTTGAATGCTAGATATGTTCTGATATATATGTTGTTCTTACTGTTCGAATGTTCCAATTTGTTGTAGGATGTTGTAGCCTGTGATGTAGTCAATCCAGACCATATAGATGTGCAATTTGACTCCATTGGAGGATTGGATGCCATTAAACAAGCACTGTACGAGTTAGTCATTCTTCCGCTGCGAAGACCTGAGCTATTTTCTCATGGGAAGCTTCTTGGTCCTCAAAAGGGTGTTTTGCTATACGGACCACCTGGTACTGGGAAGACGATGCTTGCAAAAGCAATTGCAAAAGAGTCAGGAGCTGTTTTTATTAATGTGCGAATATCCAACTTAATGAGCAAATGGTTTGGTGATGCACAAAAGCTAGGTGCGCATACTTCATTCGTCTCTTAAAGTGCTTCTCCCTGTAGTGTTTTAATGGTTGAAAATGATACAACTCTATTTTCTAATAGTTATGAGTTGTGGGAGACAACTAAAATGCTTTTTATTTTTAATTTGTAAATATCTTTAAAAAAAATGTGGAGGAGGGTATGTGGGATGTTTGGGCAACTGACTTGTAAAACATCTCTTCAAATTCTGTTTACAGTTGATGGGTATCTGCTATGCAGATGCAATTACTTGAACTTCATTAACTGAGTACTAGTCCTCAGTTGTACGTATATAGTAGGCCTTCATCAGTGTACTTATTGAAGTATGCTAAATGTTATTATCTGCTGTTTTCATGGATTAATAATTTATGCTGTATCTGACTCAGAATTTGTAGGTTATAGTCCAATGTAATTGATTAAATATTCCGCTATTTTTGTTTTCCTTGTATTGTTTTTATGGTTGTGAATGATGCAAGTCTAT
>JACFYI010002893.1:656423-678536 GCA_014898755.1 Handroanthus guayacan
CCTTACATGTTTCTAAATTATGAATACCCCCTAAGGCAGGTCTGATAAAATTTCACTAGTGGTGGTTAACTGTTGGTAAAATTTGTACAGTGGAGGCAAATGTCAAATAGTATTTGTTATTTCGGAGATAGCAGTCCAAACCACTTTTCTTTTTCTAATTTAACACCTTTTTCAAATATATCTCAGAAAGTGGCTATATGCTTAACACAACTGAATGTTGCTCCATGGTATAATTTTTTGATACCACCTATATTGCTAGAAGAGCCATTTATTTTTCTTGAGTTAATCTCCTTTTTATATCCGTCGTTGTTATGTTGTTTTCTCTCAGCAAAAATCCAGTTTATTTGGAATTAAAGTGACTTCTCTTGTATGGATTGACTAATTTTGATGTGTTCTACGAAATTATGAATGCATTAGTTAAAGATCACGTAATATGAACATTATTCACAATCATGTTGGCATTTTCATTTCAGGAGCCAAGGCCATTATCACAGTCAGATTTGGAGAAAGTCATTGCCACAAGCACCAAGACAAAAGTCGCTGCAGGTGAATACAGCAGACTAACCTCACAAACATCAGAGGATTATCACCAAGCTGCCTTAGAACTATCTAAGCTCGTTGTTTCCCAAATTTTGAACCTTCAGTCCGAATCCCGAGATTCTTAATTTCCCATACTACGGCCTCATCACTACCCTGATTGCTTGTACGATTTAAGCGCAACAGAGGGCTTGTGATTACATTTTTACTACTAATACTGTGTTAGAAATGTTGTAGGATTGATGAGGTTGTTGAATTACTGTTGTTGGCCCCGTTATATCAGCTTGGGACAACAACTCTCACTTGGCCAGAATCTTGATTTTGTTTGTTTAGTATCATAGTCTCGTGTTAATCCAGTGGATTCCTTCTTACCTCCCTTTTCTACTTCTTTGAAAGATTAGTAGAACTACAAAGAAGATTGTCTTAGTTTTATCAATAGAGTCTTTTTTTTAGCACTGCACAGGTTCTGCTCTCCTTAGAGCGAGGTTAATTACAGGATAATTACCTCAATCCACCTTTAGTTTTTGACCTAATTGTAGGAAGGCCCCGAAATTATAGTAATACTCTTTAGTCTTTAATTTAATTAGAGCCTTTCTAATATTACAATTATACCTTCCATGAGTTTATCTCAGACATTGAAAGTAATGACAGAGGCAGATTGATGGCAGTAATAATTCTCAAACAATCTGATGTGTCTTTTTATAATTAAGTCAAATTTCAGGAGACATTGAAGTATAAAAATATTTAAAGATATTTTATGTAGCTAATTTATGCTTTAATTTTTTATATATCGTCTTTTATTTACCAAAATTCAGAGTGCCAAGATATAATAATCTTTTTTCTATAATTGAAAAAAAGATGGAGCAAGGGACAATAAGAATAGCAGTTCTTTTGAAAGGTAACTGTTGAAGAATCATGTGGTGGCAAAGCTGATGGTTCGATAATAGTTGCTGCTAAACGTTGCATTTCTCATCAAATGATGATCAAGATTGGACTTTCTATAACCCTTATCATCTTAAGTTTAATTTGAATTTATAAGCTTTTTATCAAAAATTATGGTCACAACAATAATGTAATCTTAGAAATTTGTTCCCTAAAAAAGTTGATGCATATTCTGGGTGCTGTTTGCAATGAAACAAGAGAAAATTGGCTTGTTCTGACTCACTTTAGATCCTTCGGTCCAATTCATGTCCCATTTCGAATAATACGGATATATGCAAATGTATAGTATTTATAATTCTATATTTATGTTCCATTTCTTATTCCATTGTATAGATTCATGTTCATTTTAGCTGGAAATTACGAGACAGGATCTCCTATTCCAAATGGTGTTTCATCTCCTATTCTATGTCCTTAAATACATGCCACGTGTATTGCATTTATTTATAAAGAAATATTTGATACACGTGACATGTATTTAAGGGCATGAAATAGGAGATGAAACATAATTTGGAATAGGAGATCTCGTCCCGAAAATTACTTCCCGCTGCTTTC
The DNA here is from genome assembly GCA_014898755.1 of Handroanthus guayacan. NCBI lineage: Eukaryota > Viridiplantae > Streptophyta > Magnoliopsida > Lamiales > Bignoniaceae > Handroanthus > Handroanthus guayacan. Next base: position 658,455 of record JACFYI010002893.1, read on the forward strand.
CAACTACCCTGGTGAATCGCCATTAAGCCTAGCTATATTGATGAACTAAAAATTTAGCAACAGTACCGTTAATAATAGAATTACATTTGTAACAATGTTGGTCTTTAAATTTTGTCACATTGGCTATCCTATAATCATTGTCGCCCCAAAATCATTAAAGGTGAAAGTGCTGTTACTATTACTATTGTTATTACCTAATTTACCCTGGCTTTTGCCGACGACATACCAATGTCCCACGTTTGACTTTGGACGAATCATGTTATGGGGTAAAGCTACAAAAAGTTTTCAACCAAAAAGGCTTGCCTTCATAATTAAGGCTTGCTGGTCTACGTAGAACTACGGGAGCTTGTCATGAAATTCTACGCTGCCAATTTGAATATTATCTTTAGGTTAATTCTAGAGTAGTTGACATACTTACATAAATATTTTTATATTTAGTGTAAATTTATTTTGCCTGTATCATATGGTAGCATAGGACATTACTTTTCTTTCTTTTAAAAGATATATATTTTAGCATATATATCTTGCAATATGTTTCAAATGAAGTATAATAAATAATTTTAACTTACAGTACTATATTGATTAAAATTTTTTCTATACTAATATATATTTTATCTTCTATTCTACGATTGAATTTTTCGCATAAAAATGTAGCATTTTCAATTATGAATGTAGTACGTTACATGCATCTACACAGTGGAACAGAATATGAGACATGAATTCAAATAAATAATCTAACGTATGCATTTAAGGAAAGATGCTAGCAAAATAAATTAATACCATATTTGCATGAGACTCACAATCGAAAGTTCTTAATTGAATAAATATAAAATAGAAAAAAATACATGTATATTAAAAGTATGAAATATAGAATAAAACACTACTACAAAAGAAATAGGGGACCTAAAATGCAAATTTCTCCCCCTCAACTTATCATACCTGCAAATAGATAGGTTGTCGGTTCGAGTTCATAAGAGTAGTTTGAGAATCAACCATGATCCTTTTTTAATAATAAAAAAAAAAATTTACATTATTTATCATACCGATATATTGTAAAAATATTTAATTAAATACGATTAATATTCTTTTTTTTATTAACTACCAAAGTCAAATTGAGAAAGGACCACCGAAACGAAGCGGGATGAATTGGTCGACAATCGTATTCGGCTACATTCAAAACTTGGACTGGGGGGCAAATACCCATTTTTTGGGGCATTCTATTTTCAAGAATCTTCACATGTCATATTCTCGAAGCAACTTTTACTATCTTCGTCCAACATAAAGAAAAAATTAGCCACCATGAATGCTCTTAAAAGCGAAACATATATTTCCTCCATTCTTTTCCTTTTCTTTTCTTTCTTTTTTTTTCTCCTTTTTCCTATGTAAGTTTAGAATGTAGTACAAGTTATCTAGGAGCAAGAGACGTCACCCCCACTGGATTCATAGGCCCATGCAACTAGGCTTAGCGAAGATTTCCTCCTTTTTTATTTATTTATGGTCTAGTATTTGATGGATGTAATGAAAATATTCTAGAACAATTACCCAAAAATTTATGAAAAAAAGAAAAGAAAAGAAAGAGAAATGTTTGGACTTGTTTAGGGGATGATATATATGTTGATGATGAAAAATGAAATCATGCTTAGTTTCATCTTATAAGAAATATAAATTTTACTTAAAATATCTTTTCATATAAGATGTTTAACTAGTGATGTCACGTCAAATTTTTATATTATTAAATATTACTTTTATGGTGGTATAATAATTGAAATATATATTTGTATTAAAATAATGATTAATGCAAGCATATATTAATGATGTAATAACTTGAATGATAAGAATTCTTTAATAATATTCTTCGGGAAAAGTCGGAATTAGGAGAAATGTTTATTTTTGTTTTTGGATGATGAATTACATTTCGAGAAACAAATAAAAATAAACTAAAATATTATAATTTTATTAGGCTTTGTCTTCATCTAAAAATAATTGAATATTCAAGCCCCATTTGGATCTTGGAAAATGTTTTCGTCACTACATTTTCAAGAACTGGTCCAATATATGTTGTTATTCGAAATGGGCATTCGTTTTCAAACAAAGTAGGTAGCATTATTTATAAAACCATTTTAGTTGATTCCTAAAATTGTTTTTTTTTCCTTTTCCTTTTTTCATTTAATAGCGATTAAACTACGTAGCTGTCTCTTAATCAAGACACATTGTTTTGAATACACCGTTAATGCCTCCTAATGCAAAAATAACCAAAAAACAAAAAAAAAAAAGAAAGAAAGAAAAGATAAAAAGAAAAGAAAATCATGGGGCTGGTCCATAATAATACAAGCTGTTAGGCTTGTGACCCCAATAAAAACTTACCTCATTAAATTAATAATTATGGTGAGTTGAAAGTAGCTGTGGTCCTCAACAGCCACCCAATCAAGAAAAATAAGCAATAAAATTACATCTCTTAAAGCTTATAAACTCATATTATAACAAAATAATAATGATGATACAATGTGAATTTATGTCTCAATTAATTAAGTCCTTGAAGGAAAATATCAAGTGACCGATATGAATTCTTAACTAACACAGACAAGGAAATGCAAGGTCACAAACTCTTCTCATATAATAATAATAATTTAATTGTTATTTCAGTTAATTCAAATCCTGAAGGAAATTACTAAATGACCAGCACAAATTCCTTGACTAATTTAGAGAAGGAGATCTATGCTTTGCTTGTTTCTTTCTTTTTTTTTTTTTTTCTTTGTGTGTGTGTGTGTGTGTGAGGGTGTATGAAATGCTTTTTCTGCAACCATATATCCAAACATAAATCTTGTTTTGTAAGGAAGATGGGTTGGAAATTTTCCAGAGTATCCTTGTTACGTATAAATTATCACTATTCTACAAAATCATATTAAAGATCATTATCTATAATTACTTTTATACATACACCATATATGAACTTTATAATTAAAATTATACACAAAAAGTATTATTTAATTAAAATTTCTTCCCACTAGCCAGACAAAAAGTAATTAATGTGATATCTATAGTAAAAATTGTTTCCTCCCAAACCGTAACTCAGAATTGCTTCACTTTCCAAAACAATTTTTATCTACCACCCAAAACATAAACAAACATCCATCACATTCTCCAATTCCATTTTCAAAACACCATTTTCCAAATCCTATTCTACAAAACATTACAAAATGAAAATAAACATTGTCCCAACTTTTTATTTCCTTTTTTCTTGTCAGAAACTAAATTCTTGCAATCATTACAATACTATTTTCATAAATCAACTACATCCGGAATCAAGATTAATACAATGACCAACAAACAAATATTAAAGCTATAATAGTAAAAACATACATTACTATTCAGTATTTTTTTTTTTTTAAAAAAAAAGCTTGAATCCAACCTCTTAAATTATGAGGTCTCCATCTTACCATTAGGGTAAGGTTTAGTGGGTACAATGTGATACTAGTTAGGCCTCGTGTCTAAAATTCCATATTAATTCAAACTAATAATAAATTGAAAAAAAATATAAATATATTAATGCATGTCTATTTTGACTATTAGTTCATTCTCTTCCATTTCAAGCACACATAAAATCAAGTCAAGTCACACAAAAGCAGCTACATGTGCATAAGAAAATTCACACGTACACGCACGCACACACACAAAAGAGATTCATATTTTTCTTTTCCACCTAAAATATTTGACCAATTGAGCACAAATCCAACAATTGCCGTGTGAAGACTATTGTTGTTATTTAATTCTTCCCAAGAAATTCAAACCCAAAATCAACAATCTATTTAAATAGACAAGCCCTGCAATCCTTCAAAATTCCCTTCAAACTTTAAGACTGGTTTATTTTAGCTTCCCCTACATCAAATCCCACAAGAAAAATCAAACAAAAGTAATTCCCCACCAGGGAGCATCATCATTAATCCAACAGATGATTCCCAGCTCCTGATTCCTTTGCTTCCGAAAATTTTACTACACTTAATCAATCATCATTTTGCCTCATAATTTCTCAATTAATCCCAATACCCTTTTCGTTTTTGCCTTTCGTTCAAATCATTTCTAAATCATGATGTTTCTCGCATATCTCGCTATACTGTTTATATCTATCATTCTTCTGGGTTTAGTTTTCAGATTCTTGGCCAAAACAAGTTTAATCCATTCCCTGAAGAGAAGCTGGCGTTTGTTGGAGGAAAAATGCTACGTTTACCAGTTCTACAGAGTGCCGAAATTCAATGATAACATGCAGGAAAATCAACTGTACCGAAAGGTTTACACGTACCTTAATTCTCTACCGTCCGTCGAAGATTCCGATTTCGCGAACCTTTTCTCCAGCTCTAACTCCACCGAAATCAATCTGATTCTCGACGAGAACCAAACTATAATAGACCAATTCCTCGGCGCCAGAGTTTACTGGAAATTCGAAAACAACGAGAATAACGGCGCGAAATCGCTCGTTTTGAAGATCAGAAAGAACGACAAACGCAGAATTTTGGTACCTTATTTGCAGCATATTCATCAATCATTTGATGAAATTGAGCAGAAGCGGAAGCAGGTGAGATTGTTCGTCAACGCTGAGAACGAACTGCAGAGAAACGGACGGTGGAGATCAACTCCGCTCACGCATCCAGCGACGATGGAAACTATCGTCATGGACGCGGATCTGAAAACGAGAATCAAATCCGATTTAGAAAATTTTTTGAAGTCCAGACAGTATTACCACCGATCAGGCCGCGTTTGGAAGAGAAGCTACTTGTTATACGGATCATCAGGTACGGGTAAATCCACATTCATAGCTGCAATGGCGAAGTTTCTAAACTACGACATTTACGAAATCAATCTGCACAACGTCCAAAACGACGCCGATTTGAAGTACCTCCTCCTTCAAACAACGAGAAAATCCATACTCGTGATCGAAGATCTGGACCGTTACCTAGCTGAGAAATCGACGGCTGTGAGCTTATCTGGAATCCTCAACTTCATGGACGGAATATTTTCCTGCTGCGGTGAAGAGAGAGTGATGGTTTTTACGATGAGCAGTAAAGACGCCATTGACGCGTGTCTTCTACGCCCCGGGAGAATTGATGTTCACATTAATTTCCCTCTCTGCGATTTCACCGCGTTTAAAAATTTGGCCAATAGTCATTTGGGGTTAAAAGATCACAAACTATTTCCACAAGTGGAGGAGATTTTTCAAACCGGCGCAACTTTGAGCCCGGCGGAGATTTGTGAGATCATGATATCCAACCGGGGTTCGCCAAGCCGAGCGTTGAAAACAGTTATCACGGCTTTGCAGGGTAATCTTGCCAGTCGGGTTGAAAGGAGGTTGAATGAATCGAGATCTGGTCGAGTTTCAGATGAAACAGATGAGTCGGGAAAAGAAGGGCACAATGGAATTCACCCGATGAAGGAGATCAAGAACTTGTATGGCTTTTTGAGGGCTAAAAGTGGTAGAAAGGCTTCTTTAGATAAATTTGATGTTGACCCAATTGATAAGGAAAATTCGGGATCGGTTCATAATCGTGATAGTTGAGTTCGGGGCTTTGGAAATTTGATGCCCATATTTTTTTGTATATGATTTTATTTTTTCATATGTATTAGAGTGTATGATTTGTTGGGAAAAAAGTGTTTAGATGTAATTTCTTAAAAATTTTAGTGTGTTTTGACGATGAAGATAAGGAAATGAATTTCTTGCTATTTGATAACTTCTCATCGGCAGGCGACTTTTACTAACTGCCCTTACCGGGAGCTGGCCATTCCGGCAGGATGGTGTCCGCCATCAAGGTGGAAGAGGCCGGAGCACCTGCGACTAGGCATGCCTCGCCTGATTCTAAAATAAAGATGGCAGAATGCGCTCTTGGAAGGTTATTGTGTTGCTAATTTGTTGCCAGGAAATCTTTAGCTTTGTTAGATGGTTTCATTGTGGATTGTGATGTTATAGCATTTGCTATTTTGTTGGACGTTTGCCAAATAAAATTATTGTTTATTCTCAAAAAAGGGAAAAGAAAAAATAAAGAGAAAGGGCCATATTTTTTTTGGAATTGATTAGTTACTTATTTTGTCCATAGTAGTTTTATATTTGAGAAAATGTCATTAAGTCACTGAAACTATGGGCGTTTTTGTACCTTGCAACCTAATTAAAAAAAGTTTTACTCTGTCATCTCAACTTCACAAAATTTTCACTTTACAACCCGATTGTATTTTTCGGTGGACATATTCCATTGGTAGGTGATATTGTGCAAAATTTCAAGAAGTTCAGGTGGTAAATTAGACTTTTTCTATCTTAATATTCACGCGCGTGTCCAGTGTACGAATATTCTGGCCGAATATTTCCTGAAAAATGTACTAATGTTGCAAAGTGAAAATCTTGTAAAGTTGAGATAGTAAAATGAAATGTTTTTTTGATTAAATTGCAAAGTGTAAAAACACCCATAGTTTGAGTGGCTTAATGACATTTTCTCTTTTTATATCTTAAGGTCTACTAAAGTTTAAGTACAATAAATTCATGTGAAGTTTTAATTCAATTTAACAGCAACGAATCACATATTCACAAGGAGCGCATTAGTATTTATGTTGTGATCAATTATCCTTGCTTAGAAGTACAAAATTAACTTGCTTTACAGTTATATTAAATTGAGTTTGAGTGCAAATGAAATTTTATGTACAAGTTTCACATTTATGCTTTTCACAAAAAAAGTGATCCGATATTATATATATGTATGACAATGATCACGTTTAGATTTCATATTCATTTTGTAGAATTAATTACATCATTTATAATATCAAGGTAGTGCTTTTAAGTACTATTAGTCAAATTGCTATATGAATAGACCAGTGTTAAATTAAGGCTTTAATACCAAACCTAATTTTCAATGTCAATTTTTTATGTACCTTTTTTTTATTAAGAATATACTGATTTTTAACTCACCAAATATATTAAACTCCTTCCATCAGATAATTTCAAGGAATCTTGAAATTTATTCAACTCCATTTGAAAAATGTAACAGATATAAGCAATTTAGAAAGCATGTAAAATTAATCTTGTAGGTAAACAATTGAAAACTACTACAGCAATTGTAAAATTATCAACTATAATATATGTCTTATAAATTTTATAAAGTTATTACATAAAAATTAAAAATTTATTTCTAAAGTAAGACATAATATTGCATGAGTTCTAAGATTATTTGAGTTTTCTTTTCTTTCTTTTTTTTTTTTTTCAAGAGAATTGATTAATGCATTCAATCAGTACATCAGTATACATCAATAACTATTAGATATCAGATACAAGAAAACTTTCGATATAATGCTACAATAAAGTAAGAAAAATGATAAAAAAGCCTACCATACAATAGAAAAATATCTTACACGCTGGTAGAAATTAAACTCAGTTATGAAACTCTCATCTTGCCACCAACACAAGACCTGAGATTCTCTAAATTAGTTTTGGTATTAGGAGTGTTCACGTCCAAACTAAATCGAACAAAACTGATAATCCAATCTAAACTAAACTGAAAATCGATCAAATCCGATTCTTTCAAATTAGTTTGGATGTAATTTGTCAAAAACCGATTGGTTTGGATTGGTTTACGGATTGAATTTTGAAAACCGATTCAAACCAAATCGAACTAAAATATGTATACATCATATATTATATTATATAAAACCCAACACGTAGAGGTCCATTTGGTGTTAATTTGAACTTTTGTTACTAATTTAACTTTGTATTTTATAAAAAATATCACTTGTCATGTACTCATGTTAAAAAGAAATGTGTATAATGTTTTTTTGCAATAAATAATTAGTTTTTTAATAGAATTACATATTTATATTTATTATATTCTCTAATTGATTAAATGGATCAAATCCAAATCAATTTTAATTGGATTGAATTTGTTTGGATTGATAGAAAAGATCAAATCGAACCAAATCAATCCAATAAAAATTATATAGTTTGGATCGGATGGATTTTTGCTTCAAAACCAATTCGAATCGTACCGAGAACACCTCTACTTGGTATAGTCCTATTATTAGAGTTTCCAAACGGACCGACTTCAATTGCCTTCTTAGTCCATTCCCGCAACCAAACGCACCCTAATCGGTCGGCTTTGCACTCTGGCGTTAATTTTTATTTTTTATTTATTTTTCTCTCTCTAAACTATGTTATAGTCATCGCATTTCTCGTCGTCGACTCAGATCACTGCTCGCCGATCTTCTACAAGGATCCCTTATATCTCTCCTAAGTAAGAAATTTTTCCTGATATTTAAGTGTATAAGTATTGTTTCCCTGACTTTGTTGACATTATAATTTGAAACTGGAAAAAATGTGTCGTTTTAGGGTTGTGAATGTCGTAATTGTACGTTTATATTAATTACGCAACAATGTATCGCAGGGAGCAGTTTATTGTTCTTTGGATTAGGGTTGACTTTCCCAGTTGTTTACATGCAGTTATAAATGGGGCTTGAAATGTGAAGAAGTTTGTTGCAGGTGTTTCTGTTGAGTTTGGATTAAATTAGGGTCAAATTTCAGCGATGGTAAAGTTTCAACGCTATATTTAACGATATTAGTTATTAATTTTTGTTGTTTGTGTTTTATACATTGCCTTAGATTTTTTGTATTGAAGTAATTGCCGGTTTTTGCTTCCAGAATTATATAATTGGAGCTTTTAAGCCGGCATGCCATATTTCAGTTACATTTTCAGACGGAAAATCACGAAAGCAGGTTTGTGTTTGTTTTATTGTTTATAATTTGCTGAACTTGTGGAATCCGTCAATAGGTCAGGCTAGTTTACTGAATATACTAAGTGCCTTTGATTTTGAGATCTCTTGAAGTAGCCAGGGGCAGGCTTCTGCTACTGTTTATCTGCTGTACTTATCATCTAAATTTGTCTAATTTGAAAGATTGCAATGCTGATGCCCAGATGACTGTTCCTTATTGATGAAGTCCAGGGATGGGTTTGCGTATTAAATGTTAAAATGATCAATATTTGTGTCTAGGCTGTTTTTGTTTTTCTAGAATGATTAATGTTATATAATCATGTTGTTTCTTCAAGTGACATTTTGGTACTTAATGATTTGTAGTGGATGGTGGTAGCAGATGTAGGTATTGATTTTTGATTGTTAATTTGAGTGCTAGAGTGGTAACTACAATTTTTTGTTGCTCACCGTTTGCAACAAATTCTTGTACACAATGTTGTTAGTATTAACAAGAGAGGCTTATATCCTTTTCGTACTGCTCGTATCAATGTTACTATAGGTGCCATTGAAGAAGGAAAATGGTCAAACAGTGATGGTTCCACTCTTTCAAAGTCAAGAAAACATATCCGGGAAGGTAACTTGCTATGGTGTGATTGACATTAATTTCATCAATTTAGGTTGTGATAATACTGTGAAGTTCAGATTTCACTATGCAATCATGGTGATGCAAATCATGTGTCATCTTTTCAGATTTCTGTTGAACCAGTTTCAGGGAAGAAGGTGGAACACAATGGAATCAAAGTTGAGCTTCTTGGTCAGATAGGTGTGTGTCTTTTTGGTGTTTCTAATGTAATTCAGCAGTTGCAGGTCCAGTTTTTACTCTTATTGCTATGAGTTGTATTATATGGTTGCTGCTTCATCTTGAATCAAATTTGTTACTGTTCTCTTTGCCTAATCAAAAAGAGAATGCAATAATAGAGTTGTCAAAAATAGTACAAAAAGTATTACTATCCGCCACTTAAATTTCTAATTGCGCTATTCTCAACTTGAATTCCTGTTTGCAGAAATGTTCTTTGACAGAGGCAACTTCTACGACTTCACTTCTCTGGGTAAGTACATATTATTTGGTTTCTCCTGGAAACAACATACCGGCATGCTGTGTGGTATGCTGCTATGCCTCCAGCTTGCCACGTGCTTTGCCTGCAACTTTTTTAGGTTATTATTATACATAATGCAGATTATTTAGTTTTCACATTCATTCCAAAAGATTCCAAGTTGAAACCATCCATAATTTCACAGAGCATGTGAGCAGTAATTTTCCCTTCCTTTGATATGTTTGATATTGATATTTTGTTCTTGCACATGTAGTTCGTGAACTCGATGTTCCTGGAGAAATATATGAAAGAAAAACATTTCCATTTGAGTTTTCAACTGTGGAGATGCCGTATGAGACATACAATGGGGTAAATGTGCGGCTTAGGTGAGTTACCAAGTTTATTGTAAATGGCTCCATGCAATACCCTTTAGTCTTTCCTGTCCATGTATGTATACCATCCCAGTTGCTTTGTGGACATATAGCATTCCTACAAGAGATTGAGTTAACTTCTAAATGATGCATCAACATGTCAGTCTCCGTTGTGTGTGATTCTTTTTGGATATTTAAGGTCTTAGGTTTTTAAGCTTAGGGAGGGGTTGTATAAAAAGTTAGTGAAGCTTTTGCAACCCATAGAGTTAGATATGTGTCCAAGTGTTTGCACTTGCTTTATGTTCTTGCTTTTGTTTCCTGATATCTCATTTTTCAAGTTTCAGAGGTTAAATATCAGCCCAACTTAATGGAAATTTTGTGTGTGTTTCAGGTATGTCCTAAAAGTGACAATAAGTCGGGGTTATGCTGGTAGCATCGTGGAATATCAAGACTTTGTGGTAAAAATCATATTCAATTGCCCCATTAAATTGCACATATCCTTGTGAAATCTCTTCTGAACTTTGAGGGATGCATCACCATGCATGCTTCTCTTGAATCTTATTTAGGTAATTTATTAATTTAGATGCAGTTGACAGTGTGACTGTATTGAGACAATGTATTTCACCAAGATAGTTAATCCTGAACTTAGAGAAAGCTCTGCCAGTGGCAGCTAATTCTTAAAGATATTTGATTGGCCTTGGACAATTTTATGGTGGAAGAGAATGGCCCATTGTGGCAGGAAGTAGTTTCCATTTTCCATATTTTCTTGCTGTTAGATTCACCTTGGCCCTGGGGTATTTCTGGTTGCATCAGGACCTTGTCTTGTGGTTTTCGTGAGTTTTTAATTGCTGTAATCTGGTCAAGCTGATATTATCATCATTTAACATGGATCAGGTTCGGAATTATAGCCCTCCTCCTCAAATCAACAACAGTATCAAGGTATTGTTGTTTTTTTATTGTATCTTTTACATTACTGGTCTGCTGTTTAGTGGTTATGCAAACCTAATCTTTTAATTGTAGATGGAAGTTGGAATTGAAGACTGCCTTCATATTGAGTTTGAGTACAACAAAAGCAAGTAAGTTACTATCTATGTTTAATTTTAACTCTGATTTTTACATGCCTCTATTGACGACAGAAGTAAATTCTGTTATTCGGAGAAGCTTGAGTACAAAATACCTGCCAAATACCAGTGTTGGTGGTTTGTATCCAAATGCCATATGTTGGGTTTTATTTAACCCTGGGTCTGTTGCACAATGTTGCTTAACGGTGATCGCTGCGATTTCCTATATTGCTTAACTGAACTATAGAAGTGGTATTACCACATGCTTTCTAAAGCATCTGGAAACCCTGAATTTAATCAATAATAGAACTATCTTAATAGTGCTTCTTGCTCTTATGTTGAAGTTGTTTAGATGTGGATAATGATACCTTGCTGGATGGAATTATGAATATCCAGGTATCATCTGAAAGATGTTATTATTGGCAAAATCTATTTTCTTCTAGTAAGAATCAAGATAAAAAATATGGATCTGGAGATTAGACGCAGAGAATCCACAGGATCAGGGCCGAACACACATGTTGAGACAGAGACACTTGCGAAGTTTGAACTCATGGATGGTGCTCCAGTCAGAGGTACGCTAAGAACTACTTTTTTATTTGCAACATGCTTGTGTTTACAGGCGGATAGACTCAATTCATTTGTTTCTTCTTTCTGGACACATAGATTATCATCTTCCCTTCTTGTTTTCCTGTCTTGTTTGGGCTGTTTCTCTGTTTTAATGAATAATGAGGATGAAGTTTTATTCAATTGTATCCATTATGCTCTGAAGCTATGTTGTAGTTTGATCAATGAGCTGATTTACCTGATGTGCACTTGCTTCAACAGGTGAATCTATTCCAATCAGATTGTTTCTAAGCCCATATGAGCTAACTCCAACATATAGGAACATCAATAACAAATTTAGCGTGAAATATTACTTGAACCTCGTACTTGTTGATGAAGAGGACCGTCGATATTTCAAACAACAAGAAATCACAATGTACCGGCTTGGAGATACATCCTGATTTAACTTATGACACTATTCAAGATTTACCACCTCCTTTTAAGTCTTTACATCCAAGGAGTATCATTTGCGACTGAGATCCTCCTATTGTTCTTATCAGTTAAGAGTCCGATCTTTGATACAAATACGTACAGTTGTATGGAAGCAGAACTCTGTACATGGGCTGTCTAGATCTTTCATGCTGATGTTTCGATGAGACAACAACGGTTGCCTTAGGACAGACCCTTGTGCTTTGTCAGCATCGGTTCTTCTTTATCCTGGCTGCTGCTTGTTGCCATTCGATCTGTGTCCCTTTAGGTTTTTGGTTTGCTATTTTCTTCTTGCAACTATTTTCCTCTGTGGGCTGTGTTGTGTTTATTTCTTGTTTCTTTATTCAATGCTGTCTGCTGTGAAGCTTTACATTCATGTTATCTTTTGTATGTAACTGTTTAAGGATGATAATTAGGTTCTTGTGCAATCATGTTTTCAAGATGAGAATAAATTTCTTTGATTCACTGTATTTGCCTCTGGCTTTCTTTTGTCTATACGAGCTACCATTTTTGAATGTCTAGTGAAGAAAATAAAATGGACCTATGAATGTATAATTGCTTCACTCAACATCCCAATCTTAGATGGTCTGATTGAATTATAGAAATACTTTTGTGATTTGGGAAATTATAATAAATCTTATGTCATTTATTTATCTGATAGAAATTAGCGTTTTCAAACCACAAAATAATTTAATTAAAATTAAAAGCGGTCCAAATGCTCCATTACCCCATCTAATAGAACTTTCTACTTCGACGGCGGTGTTAAGTTGTAAGCTATTAGTTAAGTGGGTGTTGGAACGTGCAAGGCACTCATTCATTGACGTTAATTATGATGATGAGAATATGCTGCACTAAATTATTTTAGATTCCTATTCGACTCACATTCAAATATATAATTATTCCCCCTTTTTTTTTTTGTTGGGGGGCTAACCCAAATATTTTGGTATTTTGATGTCCCAATTATCTATAGCAAAAGTTAGTTCGTTACATGTTGGAATATTTATTTTCCTTTTTGGTGTGTTTGTAGTAATAGTCAATGCTTTGGATTGCAATTAGCATTAAATTGTAACGTTGTAACCAAGGGCTTTGAGATCTACATTCACTTTTATTTTAATAGACGTTGAACTATATAAAAAATTTAGACTTCTTGTTTGGCCTTATTTTAATCTTAATGGAAAAGAATATATATATTTTTTTATCATAATAAATGCTTTTTAATTGTACTCATTTCCTTCCGTGTTGCTAGAATTAAGGTTTTCTTAGAAAAACGATTACGTTAAATCAATACATTAATATGTTTAAAGATCAAATACATGAATTAACAGATAGATCCATCAATGACTAAAGCATGTTAGTTTGATACATTAATTATGGTTTTGTTAGAGCTAGAATTAAGGTGTTTTTTTTTTAAAAAAAAAATTTTTAGAAAGAAGTGATTTCATTAAATTATTATACTAATACATTTAAAGATCAAATATATTGACTAACACTGACAAATCTAATAAACTACCATGTAAAATTCTCCACATTATTCGATAGATAAAAACTCATACGCTACCGGCTGGAATCGAATTCATAACCAAGAAATTATGATACATCCACTTTAGTAGTTGGACAAGGGCTTATTAGCACCCAAATTAAGTTTTCATACGTATGTGATTATCTATACTAGTAAAAAGTATCAGACCTTCTTTCGTAGATTCTATGTGAACTTCTAAGAATGGCATCATTATATTAACTAATATTACACAATTGAATTTCATGTGTAACTAACCAATAACTATCATTAAATTATTCACGATTACATGATAAATTACTGTTAATAACACACATCTCCTAATTTTTTTTCTATAATTCAGTGCATAAATTACATTCTGTTTATTTAATGCTCTATTAATGTCATTTTATAAGTCAATGCAATGATCATATTCCACTTATTAGACCATGTGTGCATCAAATGCTAGTTATTAATAATATAACAATTGAAAATATGTACTTACAATAAAAATAATAATTAATATAATAACTTGAAATAATGAGAATTTACTCATTTCTTTTATTATTTTCACATTCCAATCAAAATTTGATTTTGTCTCTTAGTCAAACAAAGTAGGTCTCAGCTGCTGGGAGGAGTACAAAATTAATTCATTAATATCATACAATACTTCCAAGCAAGAAATATTACTAAATTTCCTCCATAGAACAAAAGGCTATTTGTGATAAGATGGGGTCCTATTTGACACAATTTATTGCCCATTTTTAGACCTTTTGTCTACTTGAAATACTCACTACCAAACCCTATCTTTTAAACCTAATTTATTTCCAAATCTCAATCCATCATCCCACATTCCTCATAGACATATGACACATGCGTAGCATGTATATTAGGTCATTGTTAAAAATAGGTATTCTAAGTGCATTTTACGAATTTAGGTTCCTAAATTATTTTTACAGCTGATTTCTTGAATCCCACTAAATATTACAGATTGAATTCGTAATGAACGAAAAGATTGTAAGCAAGTAGTTATCAGAACAATCATCATTGAATGTGATCATACAAATCTTTGGTTGGCTGTTGTAGATCATTAACAAATCCTTGAGATATTATCAGTGTTTTCTTTTTAAAATTATTTATAAGATGTGTAGAATGATTAAGCTTATGAGGGTAATTTGTTTTTTTATCTACAAAAAGTTTTCTAATTTAATATAAGAAAAATTTTATGCCCAAACCTGTGGCCAGCTATGCAATCAAGGTGACGTTTCAAGCTGTATTTTGTTTGATCTCGACTCAATTAAGTCGAGTTTTCAAATTGTTATCATGATCCTGAGCTTGAAGTTTCTAGTTTAATTAAATATTATTCATAATTAATTCATTTTGATTTAAAATCAAGAATAAATACAATATTATATATATATATATATATATATATTCATGATGCATGGTATTAACATTTAGTAATATATGCTAATAAAAAGATCATTAAAAATTATACATCTTTGCGAGTTGCAAGTCTAAGTACACACAATTCAAAATCGCTTTGAGATAAAATTCAAACCCCATTTAACTTGATTAGAATAACAGAATTCAACTCATAAAACTTGCTATTTTAGTATTGTTCACCTCACTTGTAACAGGACAAAGCCCAAGAACCCACCAATAGATGACTTCACAAAACCAAGATCAACGGCTAAAATTCACCAATCACACTAGGGGTGTTCGCGGTCCGGTTTGGTTCGGTTTTGAAGCAAAAATCAATCCGATCCAAACTAAAAAAATTATATTGGATTGGTTTGGTTCGGTTTGATTTTTTCCATACAACCAAACCAATCCAAACCAATTTAACTCGGTTTGGATTGGATCGGTTTGTTCGGTTTGAAAATTAAAAAAAAATCTAATTAGATGTAAAGAAAAAGAAATGAATCCAACAAAGTTTAATATTCATAAAAAATATATCATCTCCAAATAATAAAAAACATAAAATAAAAGATGCAATATCCTAATAGAACAAATTAAAGAGAAACTAACATCTTCATATTTAGTGAATAACAAATAAAGAAAAAAAAACACAATAATTTTGACCAAAAGAACTTCTTTTAATAAGAGTTTCACAAGAAATTATATATATCCCTTCACAAGTCCAACTTTTTCGACTAAAATTAATACTAATAGTATAATTGTAATAAAATAAAAATAATATATTAAAATAAGCGGTTTGGTTTGGTTTGGATCGGTTTTGAAAAACAAAACCGAGAACCGAACCAAACCGATCGATTCCTTAAAAATTCAATCCGAACTAATCTGACAAACAAGCGATTTTTATCGATTTTCGGTTTGGATTGGATTGGATGGTTGGTTTTGTTCGGTTTGGTTTGGATTTGAACACCCCCAAATCACACAATCCACCGAAACCCAAAACCCCGGTCTAAGATCCATTTGCAACCCGGCTCAAACCTCTCTAACCACCGACGCCAGTCTAGCAGTCCAGATTCCGCCACGTGTCAGATGTAAACACCGGAGAGCAGACAATCATACAATAATGAAATCTTAGTCACACATCACACGCCATTCTCACAGTAGGAAGCACAAACCGCGTTCTCATATGCTAGCTAGCTACAAACAACACACACAAACACACTCTAGTGAGTGTACCTCTGTATACATATACATACATATATATAGGTCTATATATATGTAAGCATCATCCATTCTCGTGAGGGGATACGAAAATATCTCAGAGAGAGTTTCCATTTTTCCAGCTTTTGGTGCTTCGAATTTTGTTGTTTTTGTAGGGAAAAATGGAGTTGTTTTATTATATGGTGTTTGGGGCATTGGCGGCGGTGGTGGCAGCTTTGGAGCTGAGTAAAAGTAACAAAGATCGGATTAATACTTCTTCAGCTTTCAATTCGTTCAAGAACAATTACTTGCTCGTTTACTCTCTCATGATGGGTAGGTAAATTTGTGAGACAATCCCAGATCTGGGTGCTGTTTGATTTGACAATGTGTGCGTAATTTGAAGTTGATCTGGTTAAATTTGAGTGGGTATGTCAATGAAATGTGTTTTGTTGTTTAGTTTTAATGTGTAATACGTGTGAAATTTTTGTATCGTTGTAATTGCGTAATATTTGTTGATCTCGGGTAGATCCGGGATCCGAACCCGGCGGAATGAGATGATTTTGACAAATTGAGGTGCTGATTTTACTGGATTTTTCGTAAATTGGAATCCTGGTGTTTGATCTGTCTCTGAATTATGGTATTGAATCTCTGTGATTTGGATCTGAAGTTTGTGAATTTGATTTCATTAATTCCTGAGAGATGGATGGGGATATGGGTTATGGTGGATCTAGATCTTAGTTGGGTTTGTGTTTGTTTGCTGAGGTAATGCATGCTGGTGAGAGCGGTTGAATTTTTCATATCATGGTTTAGTGCAATCAAAGTTCAGTAGATTTTTTATTCTTTTTCTTCATGCAGCATAAAAAATTTGTTTATTACAAATCGTGAAGTGAGAGGAATGTACGATCTCATATTCGATTATCATCTGGATAGAGTATCACTTGTTTCTGGTTCTCAAACAACAATTGAGGTTTAATATGTGTGTTACTTTGATGCATTGGGTGCTCTTCATTGTTCTTGTTTTACTGCTATATTATTTGAAAATTGCAAACTAAGTTGGCTCGATTGAGGGGCTCCACATTCCATCTTCATTTCTTACTTTGTCATTTATATGCAAATAAATTGACTTTCTGAATGGAGGGAAATTAGTTTTAAGCTAATGCCATTATAAATCATACTGTTAAATCATTGTTCAAGACTTCAAGTCATCATGTAAATATTAGCTTGTTTCCATCTGGGTAATAAGGCTTGATTCACATGCAATTTCATGCCGTTAAATCCATTTTTATTTTTGGTTGTTTCTTTTGCATGGCTGTTCATGGGAGCTTTGCAATTCTCTTTATTTCTGAGAGATATTTGTAATTTTGCCTTTGCTGATATTTGCTTTTGTGTGGCAAACAGCCGGTGACTGGTTGCAAGGTCCATATGTTTACTACCTCTACACTACTTATGGCTTTGGGAAAGGTGAAATTGGACAGCTCTTTATCGCTGGATTTGGGTCATCCATGTTATTTGGGACCATTGTTGGATCTCTAGCAGATAAACAGTGAGATATCCTCCTCAAGTAATCTAGATTAATCTTGATTTTTCGAAATTCTCTTGTTTGAGTTCTACAATGAAAATTGTAGGGGGCGGAAAAGAGCATGTGTTACCTACTGCATTACCTATATACTCAGCTGCATTACCAAGCATTCTCCTCAGTACAAAGTTCTGATGGTTGGACGTATTTTGGGTGGTATTGCTACATCTCTCTTGTTTTCTGCATTTGAGTCATGGCTTGTAGCAGAGCACTCCAAGGTGGGTATAGCTATGATGGCTACTGCTATATCCATGAACTGCTAAATTTGTTTTTCTGTTTGCGTTTATGTTTAGCTTATAACTGTCAATTTTGGGAAGATTTTGTTCATACTTAATATTGCTGAAAAATGGGTTAATGTGCATTTTGTTTCTCTCAAGAGTGATGATATTGTGAGATGGCATTTTTATATTGTTCACTTATTTTCTTTAGACTAAGTAGGAACACAAACAACTTAAATCTTTGCTATTCGTTGACAGGTGCATAGAGGATATTAATTAACTGAAATCTCGTTCCATATATATTTGCAGAGGGGTTTTGATCAGCAATGGCTCTCACTAACTTTCTCCAAGGCCATATTCCTTGGCAATGGCCTTGTTGCCATTCTATCGGGGTTGTTTGGAAATCTCCTAGTTGATACCTTGAATCTTGGACCTGTATCACCCTTTGATGCTGCTGCTATATTTCTAGCTATCGGGATGGCTATAATACTATCATCTTGGACTGAGAATTATGGGGATCCTTCAGAGAGCAAGGACTTGCTTACTCAGTTTAAGGGTGCAGCTGTAGCAATTGCCTCAGGTATTACCTTAATCTCTTAAATTGGAGAGCAAAAAAACAAAAAAAAAAAAAAAGAAAAGAAAAAAAAGAAGAAGAGAGAGAATAAAAGAAGAAGGAAAAAAGAAAGAAAGAAAGAAAGTCTTCATGTACTGAACACCGTTAAGCAGTCACTCCACCTGGAAGGAGATAAAAGTTATAGTAATTGGTTCCATTATTCCCATAACCTCATTTAATCACCTTGAAATATAAGGAAAGAGATGCCATGAGCGAAACCCGCCTTTCGTTTTTCCTATTCATTGTGTAACTTGATATCCTTGTAATGGAACTTAATACAACTGATTATAATGGCCAGATGAGAAGATTGCATTGCTTGGTGCTATACAATCATTGTTTGAAGGTTCAATGTATACATTTGTGTTCCTCTGGACACCTGCTCTGAGTCCTAATGATGAAGATATTCCCCATGGTTTTATTTTCGCAACTTTCATGTTGGCCTCAATGTTGGGAAGCTCAATCGCAGCTCGCTTATTGGCCCGCAACTCAGTTAAAGTGGAAAGCTACATGCAGATTGTATTTGTTATTTCTTCTGCCTCTCTTTTGCTTCCCATATTGACAAATGTACGCCAAGTCTCTCTCTCTTTTAAAAATCTCATTTTCCTTGGATTTTATCTTTATGAACTGTATCTGACCTTGTACTTCTTGTGGCAGTTCTTGGTAACTCCTTCAAAGGTGAAAGGGGGCGGCATCTCGTTTGCTGGCTGCCTTCAACTTCTTGGCTTCTGTACCTTTGAAGCTTGTGTAGGACTTTTCTGGCCATCCATTATGAAGATGAGATCCCAATACATCCCCGAGGAGGCTCGAAGCACCATCATGAACTTCTTCCGTATCCCACTAAACATCTTTGTTTGCATTGTGCTGTACAATGTGTGTCCTCTGAATCTTAGTTATATATTTACACATGGTTTAGTTGCTATGTCAGTCATTTGCTTTTGTCCGTTCTCTTTATGCATCAATTCTTCCAACCTCACTCAATTTTCTGTTTTCAGCATGCATTCCGTTGGACATATCTTGCAATTTAACACACATCAGAGTCCTTAGAAAATAGGATTGTGACTTTTTCCAGAAGTGGATGTAGACTATACGAGTTTAAAGATTTGCAGTTCTTATTTACTGGCTGAGCTCTATATATGCTAACAATTTTTGGAACGTTTATAGGTTAATGCATTCCCCATCACTGTCATGTTTGGTATGTGTTCGATCTTCCTCTTTGTGGCTTCCATCCTTCAAAGACGGCTAGCAGCAATTGGAGATAAGCCAAGTAAGTAACACATCACCTATAGTCGCC
>JACFYI010002893.1:711221-728895 GCA_014898755.1 Handroanthus guayacan
AGCAGAGGAAAACTGCGCTACTCCTTTGCAAAAACGGTTTATGTGGAGCAATTCTGAGAAGATCTCCACTAAGTTGAGTGAAGAACCCGCATGAATCACATATTTTCAGAAACATATCGAGATAGGAGTAAGACATCATGCACATGATGGTTATTTGAAGCCAAATTAGCTGTGTTTTCAGTGTATTGAAATAAAACCCTATGATGTATGCTAAGTTATTCAAGGAAAACGTGATATCGCCTCCACCACCATCATATTCCACCCCATTCCCAAAAGAGAAAAGAAATCCTCTGTTCACGTGGAATGCACACATACCCTAACTCTCAGACACGTAATACAATTCAAAACCAAGGACAATCTTTTTAATTAGGGACCATATCCAACTAACCTATCAAGGAAACAATTAAAAGGACTACTCAATGCCCTATTGAGTAAAAAATGATTCTCTATTGGGAATAAGATCAAAACATGGGACAATCTTACCTTGTAAGGCATCCATCGCTGTCGCAGCATGAGCTGGAGTTTGAAAATCAACGAAGCAAAGCACCAGTGGATCACCCCCAGGCTGCACAGGTTAGTTTTACAGTATCATTAGATACAATACAAATGTGACATACATGTCAAATATGCTCTCCATTCAAAAAAATTCTTACGCGTCTTGATTCTTTAGTTACGAGCCTTACTTCCTTGTAGCCTACAAATGGGCGGAATATATCTGTAGTCCAAAGTAAAGGCACAAAACTACTATCGTAAAATATACAAAAACACATTATCCAATACGAAGGATACGAGAAACTTCCCTGCGACTGCAATTCGCAGGCAAGCCCTCCACAAATAACGTGCTGCTAGCATCAGGAGGAAGCGGAACTTCAGGGCGCCCTCCCACTCCAATAGGCCGGGCTTTTGCACCCAGTGCTGGATCCGATCCTCCAATTGGCATGACACGTGGATCATCAATGGGATGATGTCCACCAAGTCCACTGCTCATAGATCTTCCAGAATCACTACCATATGATGGCAATTGCTGGCACATTGAACCACCATTTTCAACATACACATACAACGCATATAGCTTGACAAAAGAAGAGGTTTGCCCCCAACAAATTTGAAAAGAAAAGAAAAAAGTGAATACCGTGGTGCGCAGGTAGCGGTCATAGGACGCATTAATGGTGTCAGTGTCTCTAATGGCGCGCAATCCTGTCCTTTCATCCTCACGGGTATAGTAGCTGGGCATCTCATGACCAGTAGGCAGCTCTAAATGATTGAGTTAAATCAATTATGCAACCAAAAAAGGAAAAGACACTAAACACTGCATGTCCATCCAAAATCAATAATTGAAAACCTTAAGCAAAAAGTAAAAAGCACAGGTGATTAAGGTCGCTACAGAATCACAATCTGAAACCTAACCTCCAAACCCCATAATGCTAGTGCCACTTGTACCACGTTCTTGAATGCATTTTTCACATATTCCACAAGCAGATTTTGGTAATGAACCTCATAAATTCATTAGCAGTTAAATGCACGAATCGAGACAACAGTATTAAGGATTACTACCATATCCATCAACAAAATCTATATACTTACATATCCAAATGCAAAAAATCTCGACTAAGGCCTAAGGGCAAACGCTTCAGCGATCAAATCGGACAAACTAAGCTAAAAAAAATCAAATATCAGCAGCTCACCGTTTCCTTCTTCCATGCATCATTCTCACAAACTCTACCATAGCCTGAACGCCAATATTACACATACCAAAACGCAAAAAAAGCAACAAAAATCAAACCCTAATCCTCCACCTACAACCAAAATAAAGCGCAGGATTGGGATCATACATACATCCAGGAACGGATAGATAAATAAGTCAAGAATTACCATAGTCGGAACGAGGACGCTTCAAGGCGTGATGAGGAAGGGCCGCCGCCGCAGCCGACGGCGGCTGCTGCCTACTATCGCCGTACCTCCAATAAGGATCCGCCATTTTTAACACTAGAAGAAGCAGATTAGAGATCGGAAGTTATATGCAATCGGTGATTAGGGTTTTGGATTCTTGATTTCCCGATAAAACAGAAAGGAGAATAAAGCAGCCCTCTCTCTCTCTCTCTCACGCATATTTTTTCCCCCTTAAATTTGTTTTAATATTTTTATTCGACGTAATTGCAATTTTACCCCTAGAAAAATACAAAATTCTCAAAACAATTCCGTTAGTATAAAAAAGAGACAATTAAACTCCTCATAATTTTGAAAAATGTTCAAAATAGATACCATTATTAAACACCTTAAATTTAATTTTGTGAACATATTAAAAATCTTAATCTTTTCCATTTTCATGTAACACATTGTACTCAATCAAATAAAGAGGAAGATTGGTTAAATTTATTTAAAATATTTTATAAAATCCTGTATTTTATAATATACTCTTTGAGTTTATAAAATGTCAGAATTTATTTTGAGAATAAGTTGTTAAAATGTCTAAATTAATATATACCATTATAAAGAGAATTATATTTCGTGCCTAAAATGAAAGTAATAATACCATTTTTTTATAATTAATTGAAATTAAAGGAACATGTTACGATGTTCTAGATTAAATTAAAAATCTATAAAACCCAAATATCTTATTTCAATAACTTATAAATTTTTGTTTGAAACAATTTAAACATTTTATGTACCATCTTATAAGATGTAAAACATATCAAGTAATGTTTGGATAAGTTTATGAATGTTTTAAAAAAATAGCATTTGGAAAAATGTTGATTTGGGAACGGGATTGGGGAAGGTGATGGGTCATGAATATTTGTTTACATTTTAGGTGGTAGGGAGAACTTGTTTCAAGAATGAACTAATGTTGGTGATATTTCGAGAAGAAATAATTTTTACTATAAATACCAAATCAATTAACTATTCAGATTAATGGAAGAAATTTGATTTTAATAATATATTTCATTATAATTATAATTATAAAACTTATCGGAGATATATATATGTAATGTTAATGATTGAATATAATTGATATATATATGTGTGTGCGGAAATTTACATACTAAATTGTCACGGGGAATGAAATAGGGTATGATAAAATTGAAATTAGTTATAAATTAGGTGGAGTGCTGGGATATTTGTCAATTTTTTTTTTTGCCTCCAAAATACAGTGTTCATGCTTGTTTATGTTTTGTTGAAAGAAGACATTTTTTAAAAAACATAAACAAACGAAGCTTATATGTTTTCCAAAAGGGGTAAAAATAAAAAATAACATATCCATCCTACAATGATATTAAGACAAATAGAGTAACACTCATTTGTCAACATTTTCATCCTCAATTTTTCATTCCCAAAATACACACACACACACATGTATATATAAAGCCAATAATATATATCTTAATCAATTCTATAACTTGGTTGCCAAGGTCCTTTGAGACAGATAAGAATACATTATTGGTTTGGATTGGGTCGGAGGACCTTGGCGACCAAGTTATAGAATTGATTAAGATGTATTACTAGTTTTGGTTTTTCTTTTTCTTTTTTTTTTTTTTTTTTCTGAGAGTAATTTCTCCAAGTCTTCTAGTCAATAGTCACGTCTTTGACTTCACTTACTCACAACTACTTCTTTGAAAATTAATTTTCTAAACATATTTAGAATTTTCATCTTTCCAAATTTCATATAAGACAAGGTAGTCAATCAAATCATGAGGGAGTTAGGCTCAATTTAATATTGTATCTTATTTAATTTATAAGATGTCAAACTTTATTTAAAAAAATAAGTTATCAAAATATTTAAATAAATTGTTGTTGTTACAATGAAAATATGTGACAAATACACTTAATACTTATAACCCAATTTAAAGTTTGACTATACATTTCTTTGAGCCTCATAATTGCAAGCTTCCTGTGCTATATTTTATCTACATATATTCCTGCACCAGAACTCCCATATTTTTTTTTCTCTATGTTTTCAACTCTCTAATTCAAAACAAAGAAAATATGCTCAAGTAATATGTGCATACTTAGATAATGTTTTATGTACATGGGAACAACATCCCACATGCAATTGCTAGTGTTTGTAAATGAAAATTTTATAATTAATTTAAACTAAACAATTGCGTGTGTTAAAATTTTCAAAAATAAATTATGAATTATATAAAATACCAACATCTTAAGAGTTTATATGCTCTTGTTTAAAATAATTTTAATGTTTTATATATCATTTTATAAATTGTAAAACATCTTAAGATATTTTTTGGGGGAAAAAAAACCCTATAAATAAATAATACTAAAACAATTAAAATAACACTCATTTGTCAATATTTTCATCCTCATTATTTTATATGTCACAATCAATTCCATAACTTAGTTCCTAAGATCCCTTTACATCAACCTTATCTTCTTGTTTGTTGCATTTTTCAGTCAACAAAATCACTCTCATACTATACTTTACTAATTTTTATTGCATATTCGATATGTGTAATAAAATAAATAAAATACAATTTATATGTATGTTTAAAATTAATTCACACTACATGTATTAAGTATAATAAATGATTAATATATTTAATATAATTGTACATATGATCTAGTCTAAATACAAAATTAGTGGGTTGCTGGTGATTATTAAAACAAATAAATATTAAGGGTATTTTAAAAAAAAATATATAAACAAAAAACATGCCAAATAAGGGCTCATATGTACTTTATTAAAATAAGAAGTACAGATATAATTTTCTTTAAAAAGAAAAAAAGAATATCACTTTCAAGTTTCTCCAAGTCTTCAAGTCAACTTTTGCTTTCCTGAAGCCAATCTCTACATATAGTCCCTACTCCTCTTCTAAGGCTCGCAGATCTGCAAAATCAGAAATCATCTTCTTTCTTGGTAAAGTATCTGTCTTTTTTTTTTTTTAATTTTGTATTGTTTTTCCAATTTTATTTCTATTAATTGATTGGTATTATTTATTATTTATAGGGCTACTTGATTTTTTTGAGTTTAATGGGAGAAAGCAAAGGACATCCAGTGTTTGCCTGCAGAAATTGCAGAAATCCTATTGCACTACATGGTGATCTCCTTTCCAAGAAATATGTGGTAATTATTTTTTATTTTTATTTTTTTATTGAAGGGATTATATAAAACCAATTTGGATTATTTATTTTGTTCTAATTGTATTATTACACAAGTTCTATCGAGCTAAGATAGTGATTGTTTTCTTAATTTTTAAATTATAAACGATATTTTTGTAATTAGGCCCCATCTCATAAATGTTGAGGTATTTGTCCCTTTAAAATATTCACTCCAGTCTTTTATTTTATTGCACAGATTCATGCCAAGTGTATAGCATCCACAATTCTGTGTATTTATAAAAAAATATTTAATATACTTAACATAAATTCATAAAATAAAATAAGAATATGAAACACTATTTTAGAATAGGGGTGATTATTAGATGCTGCTTTTTGGTTGGGAGTATAGCCTCCACAAATGGCTAATTTCTAAAATAAAAGGTCATGTTTTTATGGTGATTTTATAATCTATTGTTTTACTGCAAGGAAGTTCACCCAATTTTTCAAATGTGAAATTCGGAGCTTTCTTTATCCTTCCATATCATTAAACTTTAGGGTATATAGGTGAGAATTTATAAGAAAAGAAGCCTATAAAATTAAGGTGACATCTGTAATAAATTATGTAAACACATAATTGTCTTCTTTTTTTGAAAGTCAAAAAAAGTAAATCATATTAAAAAGTACTTAGTATTTGAAAACCATCAAATAATTCACCACAAACCAACAAAAAGTAGAGGGTGTTTAGAATTATAATCATCTACTTTTTTGAGGAATAGCTTATTATTGATTAATTTTATAGAACTCATAATAGAAATAAACTTTACAAATATTCAAAAAAACTTTCAATAATTTATAATTAGATAAGTATTTTTCACAATCAGTTACAAATACCATATAAAGTATAACAAAAGATTTGTGGAACAAACAAAAATAAAAATATATGTTAACAATTTTAGAGACAAATGGAATATTTATTTATGCATAATCTAAACTTTGCAATACATTAGATGATAATCATTTCCTGGCAATAATAGAATTTACACATAATCTCATCACCATCCCATCCTATAAAAATTATTATCATGATAAAATAAAAAATTATCATTTAATACATATCAATAACATAAGTTTTTCATTTTCACTTAATATGTTGTTATTAATTTTCTCTCTTCTCAAAATGATTTGCAGCACATTAGATTAATTAGTTTCTTTAGATGTGTGAGATCCAATTTTTTTTTTTTAAAAAAAGCCATACAACATTATATGATTTATCCTTTTATTGCTATATTTTAATTTATAAATAAAAATCCAAGGTAAATTGCATAGCTTCTAATCCATAATGATCATTTTATTTATTTATTTATTTATTGTCCTATTTTTTAGGCAAAATCAGGACAAGCTTATATGTTTAGTCATGCAATGAACATAGTACTTGGGGCAAAAGAGGACAAGCAACTCATGACAGGTTATTACACAATTGCTAACATATTTTGTGTCAAATGTGGTGAGGAAATGGGGTGGACTTATGTTAGAGCTTTTGATGCAAGAGAGAAATTCAAGGAGGGGAGATACATTGTGGAGAAGGCTAAGATTTTGAAAGAATATTGAGAGGAAGTTGCTATAAGTTATGTATATTGTGTAACATGTTAAGAATAAATCCATTATTTTGCGTATTTCTGTGTATGTGTTGTCGTCATTCATGGATAGTGTAATTGTTCATTTTTAATTTCTGTGTATGTGTTGTCGTCATTCATGGATAGTGTAATTGTTCATTTTTAATTACTTTGGGACCTGAATGGCTCGACTTGAAAGTTATATAATACACTTAACATGCTGCTTGTAATATAATGTTGTTATAATGCAAGTTGGCTTGTGTCGTTTTTAATATCTATAATAAATCGATGATTGACCTGTGCTCGTAAGTTTATATGGGCTCATGTTATGTGGGCAATAAATCAATTTTCTTAGTACTAATTTAGTTGCAATTTCTTGTGTTTAATATGAGTGATTTTTTTCTTAAGGGCTTCGACTAGATAGGATTGTGCGTTTATAGCATTAAATTGTGTAACTAATGCAAAGGGCATTGGATCATCTATTCTAATTCGTATTTTATTTCTTATTTTATTATATAAATGCATATCAAGAATATGATATCCACGATTCTATATTTTTATAATAAAAAAATTAAATTACTTGGTATCTATTTTTTAATAGCCGTGGTACTATTGATATAATGTTCTGATATGAAACCATGACTAGTACAAACCGTACCCCGGACCGTGGACTTCAAGTCCCTTAAAGCCCAAAAGCCCAATATAATGCAGAAACTTGATATGACACTGCTAATTATACAAATGAGGAATAATTTACATTAAAATTTATCTCACAGGAATAAAACAAACATACATAATTTTCTTCACCTTATTCAATTTCATCACCAAAAATATTAAGAATAATTACCTAAACATTCCCTATGTTTAGCGTAAATATAAAAAAGAAAAAAAAACCCTTAAGATTTGAATAATTTTCATTACACGGAGAATTACAATTGCACTTCCTGATTTGTAATTACAATAGCATTCCCTTCTCAAGGGGATCTAATTAAAATGTTTCACAATTTTAAGGGGTATAATTGTAATTATCCAGTAACTAAATTAACAGTAAAGTTATAATGATAATTATTTAAATTTCAACAGGTGTTCTAATAATTATGTAAAATTTAGGTGGGTGTTGAAGTAATTAACCTGTAATATAATTCAAACATGGTCTAGAAATTATTATATATATTCATAGAGGGAAAATTTATATTGTATTAGAAAAAGAAAAGAAAAAATGAAAAATGATGGTGGGTTGATATCGAGAGGATTTGTTGCGTGGGAAGGATAAGCGGTGGGCACGCTTTGCCGGAGGGAATGTTTGTGGCCCCCAAAATTCTTCTCCAAACTTAAAAAAGAAGTACAATAATTTGCTCCAGTTTTCCACATGATCATTGCACACTTGCTTCTCACTTTTTATTTATTATTATTTTTTTTTAAATTTTTCATTATTAAGGTTGTCAATGGATCAAGTTTTTATTTAAAGAAGGTGAGCCTCAACCGTGATCTCTCTAGTACCTTTAGTTATGCATTTGATGATTAATAACTAATTAATATCCCCTAATTAAACTTTCCTTGGTTGTTAAATAATGTTCTACATGTGATTAAAGGTATGAATCATGGGCCAATCCTACTTTTATATCTTTATATCATGCACATTTATATATTCAGTATATTACCTTTAACTGCACACTCGATGTGTGTGCATAAAATGATTAAAAGATAATTTATATATATTAAGACATGAAAAATGAATATTATTTCTATTTCTATTTAATAATCAGAATATTATTATTAATAATAATTTACATACATAATCTAATATAAAGTTAGTGGGATTGTGGATGGTTATTTATCAAAGTAAGTTAATGTAAAAGGGTATTTTAACTAAAATATTTATATCTTAGAGAGCTTAAAAAAGTTAGTAATGATAATTTCATAATCAACACATACAATTAAAACTAAAGCAACATTGTAAAATTTTAAAAATAAGCTAGAAATTCCTTAACTTTCCTTTTAAGATCTCAAATTAATGAAAGTTATGAATTATTTACTTCTTTTTAAAAAATGTTATAAAACCCTAATATATATGTGTGTGTGTGTGCGCGCGCGCGTGTGTAGATTCTTATATTGGATGCTTATAAACTTTTTTTCAAAGAAAAATTTTTTATCATAAATTTATAAAAGATACACATATCTTATATAGGTTTTCAAACATGTCATAAGTTCATTTTGAAAAGCTCATAAACTTGTCCAAACACTCCCAGAACCAAGCCCTCCCAAATTTTGTTTTTAAACTTACATAATTTAGTACATGGAAAAAAAAAAAATTCCTTTTGGGCAAGTAGAAACATTTTCTCATTGCATGATCATGACAAGTGAATGAAACATAGGGACCATACACATACTCAAAAACACACATGCACACAAGTACAAGGTCATCAAATCACCTGTCTTAATTCATATTTCATCTCCTGATCGACTGTATGGATACGTATCAAGTTTACAGCATTGATAACTTTATATTTTTATAAGAAAATATTTAACATACTTGATATTATTCAAGACAAAGAATAGAAAATGAAATACAAGATATACATATACATACATACATATATATATATATATGATCATGAACACTACATATATAGTAAGTAAAAAGAGAACGAAAATGTGTAATAAACCAATATGTAGTAGTGGTAGTATACTACTACTACAAATCCAAGTCTGCACACAAATTAAGATCTCAAGCACATGGACTGCCTAATATCAAACAAAAAAGTCCATTTTTATTCCTTGCTTTTGAAGCAAAGCCAAATGAAAAAAGAAAAATTGAAGCAATTACACTTTGACAGGACACAAGCTAGCAAATCTGGCAAAAAAGGAGGAAACCAATACGAGGAAGCAAAGTGGAATATTTTTTTTAGAAATAAATTAAGAGATAATTACCTCAAAATGCTTGATATTTGATCTAATTAATTACAAGAACATTTATTATAATTTGAAAAATATAATAACACCCCATACCATTAGTTAGTTTAACGAAAAACTGAAAAGAGTAAAAGTTATAATCTGGAAAATTACAACAACACCCCGTCGTGGTATGATGTGGGGTGCTACTGTAATTTTTCAAACTGGAGCTATACTCTATATATTTTTTGTTAGCTGAACTAATGGTAGGGGTTTTATTGCAATTTCCTAAATCACAGTTAATGTTTTTGTAATTAGGCCAAATTGCCATATTGTTGAGATAAGTACCCCTAAGTTAAAAGAAGGGACAAATAATACATACAAAACCTATGATCAGCATCATACTTAAACATGAAAATCAAGAGAATAAACAAGAAAATTAACAAAGTAACTAGAGATAATTATATATATTTTTCACCAAGAGCCTCCAACATTCCAATACCCATTATTCAACTCCCCTTGTCCTCTACCTTGCATCTCCAATTGATGATCACTTCTTGGCTTCAACTCCTCAAATGCAAAAGCACTCCTTGATAATGAAGAACTTGTATGATGATCTTCAACATTTTGCAAATTTCCAAGCCCATCTAAGCAAAAACTCAAACTTGGCTTTATAAACTCATCACCCACACCAAAACCATATGAATTATAGTCCAAATTTGGAAAATTAGAAGAAGCTTGGAAATTAGGGTTTTGAGGTACTAAATTAGATGAAAATTGAGAAATCCCATTAAGGATTAATGGATTATAAGCTAAATTCAAATCTCGCCCTTCATTGATCCTAGGGTTTTGAGGTGAAAATTTTTGTGGGACCATCTTTTTTGAAGAAGAAAAAAATGATTTTTTATTTTTTCTTGAACCTCCACCAATTGGGACATTTCTTAAGGTACCCCCTTGAGTCCAATACCTTCTACAAGTCTTGCAAAAGTATCTTGGTTGGGAAAGACTATAATTATTGTAATAACAAAATTTTGTATTTGTAGAATTGCACCTTGGACAGTTCAAAGGTTGTTCTCTTTCTGGCCTTGGTTTTTTTTCTATAGGCTTAATTGGGTTTTCAATTGGTCTCACAACTCCAACACCTTGATCCTGAAAAAAAATAAAAAATAGAAGAAGAAGAAGAAAAGGAAAGAAAAGAAAAGAAAAAAATGGATAAGAAATTAGAAATCACAGCTCATAATAAGTGATTATAAAGAAAAAGCTAGCTGCACTAAAACTTATGCTTGGGAAATTAAAGAACTATAGAAAGAAAGTAGTGAATATCAAAGGGGACAAGAAAACAGCTTATAATGATCAGCTTATAATCAGGTGATCATCACTGGAAGAAAATTAGGTTTTAATTATGAGAAAATTACAAAGAATTTAATTCTATAGGTAAGAAAATACAATTAATTTTTATGGGAAAAAGAAAGGCAAAACAGAGAAAAGAAGTTAGAAATTACAGCTTAGAAGTGATTGAAAGGATAAAGCAGCATTGAAACTTATGCTTGGGAAATCAGAGAACTATAGAAAGAAAGTAGTGTGCATATCAAACAGACAGGAAATTAAAACAAGCTTCTTATTACCTTCTCGATACCTTAAAAATGAGAAAAAAAAAATGATAAGAAAACAGCTTATAAATGATTCTCACTAAAGGGGAAAAAAATTTGGTTTTTGCTACAAAAAATTTGCTATAAAATTAATTTCGTAGCTAAAATTACAATTTTTTTTAGCAAATGTGATTTTTTAAATAATATAATAATTAACTATCAATCCACAATAATGTTTCAAATTTGGTAGCTAAGTAGGATATCTGCTTCAAGTTCAGATACAACAATTTCGTTTCTAAACTGCAGATCTATTTGTAGCATCAACTATGAACTAATCATAATTGATGCCTTACTATTTTGTAACACTAAAATTAAAGAAATAGATCATTAAAATTTATGTTTGGGAGATGAAAGAACAAGAAAGAAATTAATATATATATATATATAGATATCTCAAACAAAGAAGAAATAACAAGCCTTTTACATTCTTGATGAGGGTTAGTTAGAAAAGAAGCTATACACACACACACACACACAAAAGCTTATGAGTGATTATTAAAAAGAGAATGAACTAATTTTGCTTGGGAAATTAAAGAACAAGCAACAAAGTAATATATAACCAAACAAACAAGAAAAAACAAGCTCTTTTACATATTCTTGATGAGGGTTGGTTTGCATAAAAGCTATACAAACAAATTAAGTTAGCTTTTTTACTTTTTTTCCCTTCTTGATCAATCACTTTACACATGAAAAAAAAAACACTACCAAACATAACATAAAGTTATTATATACATATATATGTATCATCAAAAAAGACACAGAAGAAAAGTGAAAGAAAAGAAGGGTTTTTTACCAGTTGCCTAGAAAATTAAGACAAACCCTAGAAAGATGTTGTACTTGAAATGATATCATTTGAGAGAAAGGAAAAATGAAAAAGAAAAAGAAAAAGAAAGTATGTATATATTTGGAATTTTTGGTTTGATTATAATTTACCTGTGGCCAGTGAGGAGTATCCATAGCAGAAACAAAGGAAGAAGATAGAGAGAGAAAAAGAGTGTAGCGTTCAAAGAAAGGAAATGAGGTGAAGAAAGAAGATGGACTCTTAAAAGTAAGAAAGCTACTTGAGGAGGTTCTGTTTGGATGTTCCTTTATGTTGGTTTGCTATAATATGTGCCCGCTGGTGGTGGGGGAAAAAGCAAGGGGTTGGGGTGGGGGAAGGGTGGGGTATTTGTCCACTTGCTAATATTTTGATGATTTTTATTTTTTCCTTTTTCCGAGAGATTGTCCCATCTCTTAGAGAGTAGCACAAAATCCAATCCTGATTTAGGAGCAGGATGTGGCACAAATCACGTATGTTCAAACTCACGTCGCTTCTATTAGGATCACAAGCGGTATTTGTACCCTTGCTAATATTTCATTGTCCAAGATACAAAGGATTTAGTTGTTATTTAAATTTCGCGAGAGACTAAATACTACTTTTGAATAATATAGGGATAATATGCGATTCACTTTTCATTTAATGTATGAAATATATTTTAACTAATGAGTAAATGTTGTAAAATGATTTTTTTTTTTTTTTTTTGCCTTTCATTTTTGTTTTTGTTTTTAAAGTAGTAATTTTCTGATGAATTATTAATCAATATCTATAGATTTTAAAAGGCAAAAGTGAAGAAGTGGAATTTTTTTTTTTTCAAAATTCTTTGTTTTTTCCCCCTATCTTTCCTTAATAGAATTGTTGAGGGTGCTTAGCATTGCTTCTGTTTTGAAAAGAAGCAATTTTTATGTAAAAATGTTGAGAAGTTAATTATAAAAGTGAGTAGTAAAAGTTGAGAATGTTTATAATTAAAAACTAAAATATACTAAAAAGTTACTGGTGGCGTTGATAAAAAAAAAAATTAATTTTCCATATACTTAATTATATTTTTAAATTTTAAATTATAAAAATAAGTGTAATAAATTATTATTATAAATTTTTTTAACCAAAAAGTAGAAGTTTGAACCTAAAAGCACCTTATGAGATGAGGTGTCTTTAGATTCTGGCTGATTTTAACCTAAAATCACTTTTACAAAAATAAAAGTTGTCTTACCAAACACTTCTAAAATCACTTTTCAGTAGCTAGAAACTAAAAGCTGCCCTCAAAAGTAATGCCAAATATCCTCTAAATATTTCTAAAATTACTTTTCAATAGTTAAAAGCTAAAAACTGCTTCCAAAAGCAATGTCGAGGGTGTTTGGCATTGCTTTTGGAGGTAGCTTTTAATTTTTAGCTACTAAAAAGTAATTTTGGAAGTGTTTGGTATAGCAACTTCTACTTTTGTAAAAGTAATTTTAGACTAAAATTAGTCAGAATCTAAAAGCACCTCGGGGGGTGCTTTTAGATTCTAGGTTCTGCTTTTCAATTAAAAAAAATTTATAAAAATAATTTATTACCTTTAGTTTATAATTTAAAAATATTAATTAAATATAGAAAATCACTTTTTTTGGAAACACCACATGTAATTTTTTAGTAGATTTTGGTTTTAAATTACAAACACTCTCAACTTTTACTATTCACTTTTAAAACTAACTTCTCAACTTCTCTACGTAAAAATCACTTCTTTTTAAAGTAGAAGCAATGCCAAATACCCTCGTCAAACACCCTCGTTGTTACCTTTTAAGCATTCCATATTACTAAGATCCCCAAAGTTAAAATTTACCATGCACTATTAACTTGTTCTTAATTTACTGTTCACTTGTGAGACTGTAATTAATTTTCTTCTTTTTTTGTTTCTTGGTGTGAATCAATTTTTTTCCTCTGTTCACAAGAAATAATAAATTTTATATATAAACGAAGGGATGACCTCCATTTTTTCATATACGTAAAATTTGAAATTCAACACCGCGTCAAATTAAAAAAGTTTCATTGTGATTAAAATAGTTGTCCTTAAAAGCTAATACAAGAAAACATCACTTTATTTCAATTTCTCACTGCAAGTCATATTCCTTCCTTTTAGTACCATAATTGATAAAGTAAGGGTACTTATTTGATAAAATAATTATATACTTTAGACTGAAATGCAAAATAGTGAAATTGCACAAAAAGGTTATCTGATTAGTACTTTAAAAGAAAAAAATTGCAATTGGGCCCCTCAAATTAGGAAGAAAATCTCAGTGGGCTGGATTTCATATTGGAGCTTCCTATTTTTGCTTTCATAAGATTAATGACATTTTAAACCTTCGAATAGTAAAATGATAAATAATCAATTGCGAATAATACTTAATTTTCATTTTATCAGTTGTCAAAAAAGAAAAAAGAAAAATAAATATGAATACATAAAATCTCTCTATTATTATTGAAAAAAAGAGCATCACTATATGGGGGTCATGTTGGTCTTTTCCCTTAATAAAGAATAAAACATAATTCCAGGTGTTCTTCAATTTTTCGAAGAAAAAAAAAAAAAAGAAAAACACCGAAAAGGTAATTACTCCCTTTTCATTTTATATAAAATATTTAACTTTTTTCAATCTCAAACATATAAAATGCCATTTGTACCCACTGATTTATCTGCATTGTGAGATCCTAGCAGATCAAATTCCTCTGTTTATTTAACCTATAGAAAAAAAAAAGAAAAAACAAACTAAAACATGAATAATAAAAAAAAAAGAAATAATAAGTGTTAGTGCCTTGACAGATCACTCCACAAGCCAACCAATGTACTGGATATCCATTAGTCAAACTTCTTCCAATAGTTTATTGCCATTATTTCACAAATTAGTATTTAATTATTACACTTAAAAAGCATAATATGATGCTAATCCGTACATTAAAGGCATCAAATATGGGCCCATAGTACAAAAAAATAATGAAATTGTAAACCATAATGTCTTTTGCACAATATCAAACATGGGATGGGATGTAATAGCCCATGTGAAATGCCACTTTTCTTCTAAAGTGTGGGTTTTGGATTTATTCATAGTGTTCTCTATTTTTCTTTTTTAAATATTTAATTGTATCTAAGTTTTAGCCAATCTTTGTCACATAATAAAGTACATTCCGAGTAAATTTTATGCTAAAAATAAACAAGAAACCATTGTTTTGACAATCAGATCAGATAACGAAGTTGTAGTTTTGTTAGGATTCCACAAATTCGTTATAAGTACTATCTTTTGTTATGATTATACATTTTTTCTTCATATAATGCTGGATTTGCATATAGATATACGCCAACTGTCTTTTTTCCCCGTTTGATTTAGAAAAAGAAATTCATTATAATGTAATGAGCATTTGATTAGTTAAATATAATGACTATTAATTTCATAGCAATGAGTATTAAGTTATGAAGGTTGTTATTTATTTTTATCTATTTATCAATTGTAAAATTTGGTCACTACAAGATTGGTATTCCTTTTTGAGATCTTTTAAAATATTATGAAATCTTGTCATCATCAAAGTTGATTAGATGAGATACTAAGAGACTCGATTAAGGTCCTGATCCAAAAGATTTTGGTTCAAATTTCAAGTCATTGTGCAAAATGATTTTTATTTTAAGGAACTTTGATAATTTTATTATTAAATAGTTGAGATGATCGAGTTGGACTAAGTTGCAAGATAGGGGTGCAAGGCGAGCTGGTTCGACTAGAGATAAAAAAGCTCGACTCGATTCGAATATAATCAAGCTCGAGCTCAACTTCGAGTTGAGTTCGAACTTTAATATTCTAGCTCAAAGCTCCAAGCCTGAGCTATTTTTAAAAAATATATTATTTATAATATATTATTATAAATATATATAGTAAAAAATATATTTAAAATATAAATATTAAAATTATATCTTTTTAATATATTTGTTTTAAGAAAATACATAAAAATATACAATAACATCTTAAACGAGCCTATCAAGCTTGAGTAAGGCTCAAGCTCAGATTTCTAGGTTCGATCGAGCTCGAGTTCACTAATTATATAAATGAGCGGAACACAAGTATGGAATTTTTGCCAACGCTCAAGCTCGGCTCATTTGCAACTCCAGCACAAAATTAAGGTTGTTGTTCAAAATTATGATGTTTTTTATTTATTTTCTATTGTTATTAATGATTAAAAAGTTGAGATGCCGCCTTGGTCTAAGGTATCAGATTAAGGTTCTCGTCCAAAAGAGCGTG
This sequence comes from Handroanthus guayacan, assembly GCA_014898755.1. Lineage (NCBI taxonomy): Eukaryota > Viridiplantae > Streptophyta > Magnoliopsida > Lamiales > Bignoniaceae > Handroanthus > Handroanthus guayacan. The sequence goes on from JACFYI010002893.1 coordinate 727,498, forward strand.
GGTGAATCCCACTGTCAACATTATGATATTTATTTTATCTATTTTTCTCTATTAATTTTTATGATTATATAACTTAGAACTTCAGTCATTTCATGATTGAAAAAAGAAAAACAAGAGAGGAAGATCCAAGTAGCCAATCTGATCAGATCAGATAGTATCAGGTTGAGAAACAATAGTGGAGCTCAATCCAATCAAATTTGATCATTCGAATAATGATTTTCCCCAAACTCGATCCACCTGACTCGTGAGCATCCTACTATATTGTTTATTATTTCATTGTAGCTATAATGTTTTATTTGTTAGTTGTAGCTAATGAATATCATTTTGGTTACTTTGTTTTGGTTAATTTGTTGTATGTTCTACGATACTTTTTAGTAGGAAGATTTGAAACTCAGAATAGTGATTGATGGATTGGATGTGAATTGTACCTTTATGTTTACATTGGATAATTTATGAGTTTATAATCTACTTTTGGGTTTGCATATTTTTCTGAATTTAAGTAGTTATGAATGAACTCCTACCACTTATTTATATTTACCATCTCTTCAATTAGACAATGGAGATTTATTTGATCTAAAGATTGAAAAACTCTCTAGATATCTTCCAATGGAATTTTTATAGTATTATTTATAGAAGGAAAGAGGCCATTCTAGAATATCAATTCTAGATTTTTCAATTTTTTTTTTTTCACAATCGCATCCACCTCGCCTTCACCATCATTTCCGTACATATTTTTTAACGCTATTTTTTTTTCATACTCATATTTTTACAGTCTTTTTTTATTGATATAAAATATAAATAAAATAACAGTTTATATATTTGAGGATAGCGTATATAATTATTGATTATTTTAAAGAAACGTGAGATATTTACAATAAATGTTTTTGAAGTTCTGCAAGAGCATACAACTTTTAGGAATATATCTTAGTTGCTTGTAATTATTATTCACTAAATATCATTTGACATGTTAATCATAATCTAAATATCATTTGACATGTATGACATGTTATAATTTTGTTGCTTTTGAAGCCCATCGGTCCAGACCTAATAGTAGCCCAGTAAATCAATAATATTCTGATTAGAGCTCCAATCAAATTTTAGGATCATTAATCGATTAAAATACTTAAAAATTAAATTTGATTATAAATATTCATAAAAAAGTGAGCAATTTGATCAAATTTTTTTTTTTTTAGGAGAAGCAAGGATAACATTACTGCAAAATATTATGGAGTACAGGGAGACAATCGCCAAAGAGAGTCTCGAAAATGCTAACTTTGACAAGAGCATGAGCTAAGGAATTCCTTACCCTCCTAACATAAGAGAAGGAAATACAATTAAAATGATAGAAATAAGTTTTGCAATCCTCAATAATAATGCCCATAGGAGAGAGGTCAGGAT
>JACFYI010002893.1:741053-756523 GCA_014898755.1 Handroanthus guayacan
TTTAATTTTTTATTTTTATCTAAAATTCTATATTAATCTACATGAGATGGAGTGTGTATGCAAAAGATAAATTGTCAATTTCTTAAGAATGAGCTGAAATTGATAGATAGGAGATTGTTAAAAGCACCATTGGAAAAATCCACAAAATCAAATTGATTTTTCTTTTTTAACGTTAAAATAGACAACTCATCATGCCCAATTATTCTAGCTGGATTAATCCAAGATTGATTGCCTATAATGGAAAAAAAAATACTTATTTAACTCAATTCTTGAATTAGTTATTATAATTAAACGTGGGGCTGTCAACTAATAAGAACAAAAAATAAGATTTATCACATCATAGGCCGTCCATTTTCATGAGGTGGAAGGTCTTCATGATTTTTTTTATTATATATGACCCAAAAATTTTATTTTTCATGTAAAATGTGAGAATCACTATAAAAAAATAATAATAAATAAATAAAATAAAATGTTTGACAAACAACATATAAGGTTTTTTCAGGTATTAATTTTTGAATTGAGACATATATAATTCTTTTTTCATTTGGTGCATAAAAGGTTTTTGAGATTTTAAGTTCAAATTCAATTAAAATAAAAATATTTATTCATTCATTTTCGTAAAAATATTTGTTCATAACTAGTTATTATAATATTTTTTTTATATGTCTGGTCATATCATCAAAAATTAATTTTTTAATACCTAAAAAGTCGAGAAAAATAAAGAGGTTTTTGTAGAATAGGAAAGACATCAATTAAAGTTAGCAAATTGTGTACGAAAAGTTCGAAGCATATCTAGATAGGGACAAAATAAGTTTTTCGAAAACGAAAAAAAAAAAAAAGAAAAAGAGAGTTGCATGCAACTAATATATATATATATATATATTGATTTATTTATTCTCCCAAATACAGGAATCATTTTTTATAACTTTTTTAAAGATATGCGTACACAATTTTCTTTTCAATTTTTTAATTATTAACATTAATTACTCAAACTATATTACGCCCTCGTCACAAATTCAGCTTATCATTTTTGTAATTAAAACCATGCATAATCCAGACCAATCATATCTAATGAAGCAGATAATCTTATTAAATAATTCAATCCCAGATTGTTAGATTATTAATAATGTTGTAAGAAAGTAGTTCATTTCATGTCGGCCACCATGCATGGACTTTGATACTATATATAGAATTATGAATATTAATATTAAAATAATAATATAACTTAGGAAAGTTATTTCAATATTTAATTAAAGTAGATTAGAATTAACTTTATGATATAACTTTTATGATATTATATTTATGCATTTTTAATCATGATTTATGTGTTTTCACAGGCAAGATGTCTCGTCTAGTGTGCGTAGACTTATGATGATTTATTTTATATTTAAAAAAATATATAATAAAAAATGAGCTTGAGTTATGGTCAACTAATGGTTGTGATATTTATAATTAGGAGAAATTTAGTTTGGAAATTTAGTTTGATTGTGTGATAATTTTATAAATGTTTAGAGTACTAAACGCTAAAAGCAACAATTTTCAATAACATTAGTGAAACGGTCTAATATTATATTTGAATTTTATTTGTTTTCGTGTTTATTCTTTTGAATATAATCTTTAAGGGTAAACCGAGTATTTTATTTTTTAAATAATTTTACCAAAGTATATGCAAGAATTTTTTGCTTTTCTAAGAATCACTTGAAAAAATAAAATAAAATGTTTGACAAACAACATATGAGGTGTTTTCCGGTATTAATTTTTTAATTGAAATATTTATATATATAGTTCTTTTTTTTCTTTGGTGGACAAAAGGTAATTTAATTATTAAAATTTGAGATTTTAAGTTCAAATTCCATTAAAACAAAAATATTTATTCATTCGTTTTTATTAAAATATTTATTCATGATTAGTTATTTCAATATTTAACTTTTTTATATGTCAGATCACATCATTAAAAAATTATTTTTAAAAAGCTAAAAACTCGAGAAAAATATAGAAGTATTTGTAGAATAGAAAAGACAACAATTAAAGTTAGCAAATTGTACACGAAATGTTCGAAAAATATCTAGACAAGGACAAAATAAGTTTTTCGAAAAAAAAAAGAAAAAGAAAAAGTTGCATGTAATTAACATACTTTCTCCCATATACAGATCATATATAGGAATCATTTTTTTGAAAAATAAAATTCTTAAAGAGAAACTTACACGATATTTTCCTTTTCTATCTTTTTTAATTATTAACATTATTACTCAAAATATATTACGCCCTCGTCACAAATTCAGCTTATTATTTTTATAATTAAAACTCTAATCGAGGCCAATCATATCTAATGAAGCAGATAATCTTATTAAATAATTCAATCCCAGATTGTTACATATTAATAATGTTATAATTAGAAAATAGTTCATTCTATGTCGGCCACCATGCATGGACTTTGATACTATAGAATTATGAATATTATTAAAATAATATAACTTAGGAAAGTTATTTCACTATTTATTAATTAAAGTAGATTAGAATTAACTTTATGATATAACTTTTATGAAATAAATTCACACGTAAGCCTTTACCTCATGTTAGCGATATGAGATTATCTTTATGAATTTTTAATCATGATTTATGTGTTTTTACATGCAAGATGCCTCGTCTAATGTGCGTGGACTTATAATGATTTATTGTTATATTTAAAATATATATATATATATATATATATATAAAATAAAAAATGAGCTTGAGTAATGGTCAACTAATGGTGAATTTAAAATTTAGATTTTGTTTAATTTGTTGTGATATTTATAATGAGGAGAAATTTAGATTGATTGTGTGATAATTTTATAAATATTTAGAGTACTAAATGCTAAAAGCAACAATTTCCAATCAAATTGGTGTAACGGTCAATATTCAGATTTTATTTGTTTCTATGTTTATTCTTTTGAATATAATTTTTAAGGGTAAACCGGGTTTTTTTTCAAACAAAAAATAATTTTACAAAAGTGTTTGTAAGAATTTTTGCTTCTCTGAAAATCAACAAGCAATTAAGACATTTATAATAAAAGTTGAGGATTTTTAAAAAATAAAACTTAAAAATACCAAGAAAAATTATAGAAGTTGGATAAATGTTGCTTTTAACTTTTTTTTTTTGGGTGTATTCTACTTAATTTTAGAGATTAAGAACAGAATCACAACTTCTAAACACTCCAAAACAGCTAAAATTCTCCAAAATGTTCCAAAACACGTCTTACAAAGCCAATTCTGACAAGCTCTCACTCACACAAATATATATGTATATATAAGTAGATCAAATCCCAAATGAAAAGGTCAATAGTTAAAAGAATCTAGTTGTGTTTGAGATGAAGTAAGAAGGCATTGAGGAACTAAATTCCATGAACTATAAAAAGAGAGAGTATTTTTGGTCTATTAGAGAATGATTTGTTGCTTAGAAAGAATGCCAACCCATGAATAATTGAATATAGTATTAAGTATGCATTCCCTTTTTTAGGTTTCTCTTTCCTTGCATGTTCATAATGTCTACTAGTGATTAATTTGTCCACACGTTCATATAATCTATCATGCTAAGATAATCATTTTGTCACTATTAATTAAAAAATAATATCCTTATGCATTGAGATCTGTGTATTTTTACGTAGTTGGGTTGAATATATTCTGACTGTAAACACATCTTTTGAACCGTTGATTGTGTATTCATTATTTCATCTTGTAAAGTAGTTTACTATAAATACCTCTAATCATAATGTGACAAATGTATGCATTTTATAGTTTTGATTACTTTTGTGACTGATCTTTACTTCTTATGATCTTTACTGTCATAAGTTTTGGAGGAATTCATTTCGATGCTATCTCAATAGACGAACAACTTTATAATTTCGAGTTTAAATCATAAGACCAACTTGATCAGTAGACCCTAAATAGACTGATCTTGGCGAGAACAGTTGAGCAGCAACAAATCACAACTACAAAATAATATGATGAACTAAGATAATATTATTGTATTTGTAACGTGACTGATTTATACTTAAATTGATACACATTTCGAGCCCTTCAAAGATTCAAACTGTTAAATATACAAGTTACTAAATGATATTAAGAACAATACACGTATGATTTTAGGTTGGTTACAAATCTCATTATGACAAATCATTTTTGCCAGTGCCCAATTATGAAGAAATTGTCCTTTGGTAGAGGATCTTGAATTCCATATCCATGTTTGCAGGACATGTCTAACTAACCTATACATATGTTTGATTTAATTTCCTTTTTTGGTAGTTGGGATAGGGAGATATATATATATATATACACACATATATATTCCTTTTTTCTTTGTTCAAAATTTTTCCCTAATTACCAATAAATACAATGATTAGGAACATTTTGAGTCTTCCATCTATATTTTACATCTATACTACATATAAAATGTGATGACGCCAGCTGCATGTTTTCCAAATGTAATAAATAAACTAAGTCATATTTAAATGAAAAAATTTCAAAAAGAAAAATTGTCGCCCCTATTTTCGTCTTATATTATTTTTTCTCTTTCCATTTTCTTCAACTGCATTATTTGTTCTTTCTCCAGCTTTACACTCTTTAGTTTTTTCACAATAAGTTTTTACAAATAATAGATTCTTCATATATATATATATACTTACATAATTAAAATATAAATTATCATCCAAAATGAATATTCAAAATTTTATATATATATATATATATTAAAAATTTAAGCATACACAACAAATGCACTGCAACTAGTTTCACGTAAAGTTCTATCTTCTATTTCGCTTGTGATGCACGTCAACTGCATCAAACCTACATCTAACTGTTTATTAAAAAATAATAATTTATGCACTTTGCATGAACTGAACTTTCAAACAAAAGATTAATATGATTTGAAATAAAGCATATGAATTGAACTAAGACATGTTACATAAAGTTTTTACTAAGTGAAATAAACATGAATGCATCCTTACATGAACTCAAAACCAATCAATATAACTCACAAAAACAAAAGACATGTGTGTCTATGTTGTAATAATTATTTAAAACATTACCCAAAAAATCAAACTAAGATACAAACAAAAATACCAATAATCAACAAATGAGTTGTAATTTATGACTTCCCTTTTTTATTTTTTTTATTTTTACCTAACTCATTTGATTATTGGGACTTTTGTCTGTACTTAACACTTAAGCTGCAATAATTTGGTCGGAAAATCAAAGGAAAAGCCAAAGGATAGAGTTAATAAAATAGGAGTATGATAAAAGCATCTATATAAGCTGTTTGAATAAGCGGAAACAAGTCCCATAATCACTTTTGACTTTGTTAACCACTTTCACCATTGAATTAGACAAAAAAGTGAGTAAATTGATTGCAAATAATTTTGTCCACGCCTAGTTTGGTATACTTTACCAAACATTTTGAAAGCACCTTTTAATAGGTTATTCTTTTTAGTTAGAATATGACCCAACAAAAATTAAAAATAAAATAAAATTAATAATTTGTAGTAGAACATGATTTAGAGTGGGTTTTGTATAGGTATTCATTCAGTTAAACCAAAATTTTTACGTCTTAGAAAGATATTTTTGGAGTTTATGAGCTGTTGAATCTTATTTTAAGAATATATGTTCTTAATCTTTGAATGAAATAAGAGTTTAAAGCTTATAAAATGTTAGTATTGATAGTTTTAATTTGCAATTAATATGGTTGTTAAAATTATAAAAATACTTGTGGGACTGTTTTTCTCTTTATAGTTGGTAGGTTGTTGATGATTTTTCTTATTATTATATATATTGATCTTTTTGTTATTGTTGTATTGATGTATTATAAATTTAACATTGTAATCATTTCTTTTAAAAATATATAAATATTTTATAACTGTACATAAGTTATTAAATATCTCAAAAAATATTTTGAGGAGCTTTTATGCTCATCAAAACACACTCTTAAACATATACACATCGTAGAAGATTTTGTCCTGTTATAATATACACGTAAGTTATAATACCTATACATTATACTTGTGATTTTGTATTTATAAATGAACAAAATTGTATAGAACACGAATTTTAATAATATATAATATTTCGAGAATAAAGGCTAGAAAATCTATAATGATTTATTCATCAATCCCTTCACATAACTTACACAAGTACTATTTTTTTTACTCACCATAATTTTAAAACTATTTATCAAAAAAATAAAAATACTTACCATGATTTAAAAAATAGCACAAATAATATCTTTTTGACAAGGAAACGTATGATTGGAAGGAAGCAATGACAACCCACACCCTCTAAAATGAAAATATGTCAGAAAATTTTTTGACCTTCCATCAACATATTCTGGGCAAATTTGGAATTTTATCTGAAACTTGCCTGGCTTGTCTACCTATTTCACAGCAACAGCCCATTCCCCTATGACAGGTAAATATTAATTGTTAGCATTAAAATATGGGGTACAATACCATTTTTCTATTTTATGCAAATTTGTATTTTGTTATAAAGATTATGAAATCATTAATTCTCCACCCAAAATAATAATAATAATAAATAAATCATAAATCATTGCAAATAACAGAGGGTAATATTTAAATGAAAATGATGAAGGTTGCCTAAGCAAGAACAATTTTGAGAAGGGTTAATAATATATAATCATCACATTATTATAATAAGTGTTACGTGTGTGCTATACTATGTTAATTATATGTATTTAATAATTATTATTGAATTATTATCATCAATCTAATCTAATTATATTTGTAATTGTTAGAATAATTAGGTTTTGGTTGAATTTCACATTTGTGTGGTAATTAAGATTTTTTTTTTTTGGGGATATTAATGTCAAGTTCTTATATTATGTCATTGTTTAACTTTTCAAACATATCAAAATAACAAAATTATTATACATATATATACGATGTCTTTTCTATTTAGCAAGAAACGAAGAAATATATTATTTTTGTCAATTCATAGGGTTGATTTAATTACAACTAATTTGAAGACTTTAAACTTTTACTTTTTAAGATTTGTTCAATTTTATTCAATAATTGAAGATGGAAATGATAAAAAAAAATAATTAAACTAGTCAAATTTGGTTTAATTTATATATAATTCTAGTTGAGTCAAATTGTATCTGAATTAAAATTTATCTAAAAATGCACCTAATATCTAGGAGCTAACCCCTACAAGAAATGGTTAAATATTACTCCCAAAGAAAAAAAAAAAAAAAAAAAAAAAAACACTTTTTAGGAAAAGCCTTCAATTTGGACCACAAAAAGAAAAACCGTTTGAATTCGTCCTTGCCACCTCTCTCTTTTTTTTTTTTTTTTGGGAGAAGTTATTATATTTAATTATACATTAATATCATTACAAAAATATATTTTGAAGATCACATATATAACGAAATACAATCCAAATAATTCAAACTATCATTTAATAGATAAAGATTACCATATGGTAGATGAAATCCCATACGCTGTCGTGGGACTCAAACCTTACACTGCAATTATGAAAAGGTGGAGGCAGTGTCACCGCATCTAAAGGACGGTGGCGAAGTAGTCTTTGCCACTTGAGTCATTGGTCTTCGTTTACTTGATTAATCAATTCAAAAAAGGTTATTTAATTCAATATGCTAATTATCAATTATATATATCACTTCCAAACACAAACACACACACAAAAACTTTCTGATGATTTAAAATTTATCATTATAATATTATTTAATAGTGACAAATTAGTATTTCAAATTGTCTTTACTGATAATTAATTATTTGTGTATAATGACAAATTTCACAATTCTGTAACAATAAAAATTGTTACTTTAATTTGAAATAAAATTCTTATTATTGTTAGATTGATACTATATATTACTGGCAAGTGACAATTTAAACGCACTTTTTGTTACCATTAAATTTATTCATATATTGCGATAAAATAAATTTTTTTATAACTTAATATTTTTATATTAGTAATAACTTCAATAATATCATTTAATATATTGTCATTAATATTTTTGTTTTCTTGTGGTGTAGGCGTGTTATACATATAAGTAAGCAACATTATGTAATAATTTTGTATATTTCTTGAGTCTAAATAATTGTAAAATATTATCTTATAAGAGAATAGGAATAATTTTGAAGTTCGTATAAAAATATTACCTTAATCAAAATTAACAATTCTTTAAAATGAAATGGAATATAAGCCTAAAGGTTAAACTATACTTCAATTATTTTACTTTAATTGGAATATGAATATAAATAATAATATATTTCAGTAAGAGATTCTAAAGAATTTATATTTTTCGAAATTTCCCATATATTTATTATAAAAAAAATATAATTTCACTTTTTTGTTAAAATAATAATAATAATAACAAAATATTTGTTGTATGGATGGTGGTTGGCCTATTTAGTTCACACGCTCCTTTAAGTCTCGTTTCTCGGTCCATCAATTCACGTATCTCAAGGAATTTGTGACTTTTCCATTTTCTACCTCTAGACTTTTCTTATTTCACAATTCAACCCCTCAATTTGCCATTAATGACTATTTCTCCCCTTCTTCCATTTTTTTATTAATACTCACTCCTCTTCTTTGTTCCCCTTGAAGAGAGCCAATCCAACACCTCGATCTCTCTGCTTCAATTCTATCTCCTAAAACTAAATGAAACCCATGTGAGTGAATCTATTATTTTCTAGAGTTTCATTTTGTTTTTATTTTTTGATCTTTTATTAATGTGAATTTTGATATTTTTTGCTCGTATTGTTTTGTCACTTTCTTCTTCTTTTGCTTCAAAGCGTAATAAATTTAGTTTCTAGAGTCTGAAAGTCTATCTAGATACTGAGTTTTCATGTTTGATGCTAAGTATTTTCTGGGTTTTACTCATTTATCTTTTCTGGGTAAAAATATATTTATGGAAATGTAAACTAGTTTACTTCTTTATTATGGGAAATTATATACGTGGGGCACCAGGTTCAATGTGTATGGATTGGGATCCATGTTGGATCTATTGTTTTTTATTTTTATGTTTTTTCGCAGTTATCATCAATAGTACTATAGTAGTGTTTGTTTTATGTTCTTGCTGGACTGGGATTTTTATTTGTTTATTTTGTGGTGTTGCTGAAACCTTGGTTGTAGTGCTCTTCCTTTGTTTAATCATTTTTTCAAATGTTAATTATGTTTTCTTTGTTGTTTAAAGGTTTTATATATGAAGGGATAAGCACATTGCCTAGAGCTTAAAAGGTTGGATTTCCGAGGTCGGGTTTCTGAATTTTCATGGATTGAGCTGAAAGAATCATGGATGACTCCAAAGAATCTCTGTTTTTTGATGCTTTGGAGCACATTGATCAAGAAGTTGATTTGGTTTCATGTAGTAGGAATTGGGAATATGACGTGTGGATTAGTGCTCCTCAAAGTGTTAGAGAGCGGCGTAGTAAGTTCATTCGATGGATGGGACTTAATTCGAGTGAATTCGGAGGAGAAAGTTCTTCAGATACGTGTGAAAATATAATAGATGGTGTTGATATTCATAGGGTTATGGATGATAGTGGGGCTGTGCTGAGAAACTCAAGTGTCGAAGACGAATTTTCTTCGAGCCGTTCTTCTCTTTTGAGTTGGAGTACTGATGATCTAGATTTGAATGAGTGTAGAAATGGGAATGTGAACTTTAATGGTGGAAGTGATTGTATGATTGAAAATGAGGAAATTCAAGAATTTGAGAATGCTTCTCCAACTTCTCCCCGCGTTGAACAATTTGTGGAGAGGGAAGTTGAGGTTAGTGAAAATTCTCCAAGAAAAATGAAGGGGTTGAAAAAGCGGTTTTTGAGTAAATTGCGTTCGATGACTTGTTTGATGAGTGGGAATGCAAAAGATGATAATGTGGGATTGTATGGTTTGAGCCAACCTCAAGGGACGGGGATCCGGAGAAATAAGGTTCGCCAGTGTCAAAAAAGATTGAAGGAACTTTCAGCCCTTTTCACCGTACAAGATATCCAAGCGCATGAGGGATCGATTTTGACGATGAAATTCAGTCTAGACGGACAGTACCTAGCTAGTGCTGGTGAAGATAAGGTTGTAAGAGTTTGGCAAGTAATAGAAGAAGAGAGAGCAGATGTAATTGGAACTCCTGACGCGGATCCATCGTGTGTTTACTTCTCCGTGAATCATCTGTCCAAATTGGGACCTTTAAATGTGGAAAAAGATGAAATAAACAAATCCAAAAATCTGAGAAGAACGGAAGACTCGGCATGTGTTATCTTCCCTCAAAAAGTTTTCAAGATTCTTGAGAATCCACTGCATGTGTTTGAAGGACACACGGGGGATATCTTGGATCTCTCTTGGTCGAAGAATAATGTACGTTATGTTTAGGATGTGCAAATATATTGTCCCATCTTTCGAATTTTCATTAAAACTGAACTGTTTTTGCTTGTTTTCTTGCAGTGTTTGCTTTCATCATCGGTCGATAAAACTGTCCGTCTGTGGCGAGTTGGAGTTGATCGGTGCCTCAAAGTTTTTCCACACAGTGATTATGGTACACACCTAGCCGCATAACTCCAAATATTCGAATTAGTCATTATTATATTTGGACAGAGGCACATTTTCAATTTGACTAAAATGTGAGTCTTATTCTGTGCAGTGACCTGCATTCAATTTAACCCTGTGAATGATGATTACTTCATCAGTGGTTCAATAGATGGAAAGGTTCGGATTTGGGCGATTGAGGATCATCGAGTTGTCGACTGGACAGAAATGAGGGACATTATCACAGCCGTTGCTTATCGCCCTGATGGTCAGGTTTGTTATAACAGCCTTTTTGCATGTTGTTACTGCAACTTCAGAATGTGAGGCATATTAACTCTGTATTCCTTTATTACAGGGTGGTATTATCGGCTCTATTACAGGCACGGTTTGTTCTTTCAACTTATCAGGTATATTTTCGTCAAATTCTTGGGCAGCATCATTTTATTGGTAAACCGTTGTTTGATGATTTTGTGTTGCTTATGGCAGAAAGTCTTTTCGAGTTGGGAACTCAGATGTGTGTATCCAGTAAGAAGTCATCATCGTCTAAAAGGATTACTGGCTTTCAGGTTATTCCCAAGTGCCTTTATGAGATCACAAGTTTTCCTTTGCTATTGATACCATATATTCATTACTTTTTTGTTACTCTGTGTGCAGTTTTTACCACAAGAATCGACTAAAATATTGGTTACTTGTGCTGATTCGCGAGTCAAAATCATCGATGGGATGAACGTGATTGGAAAGTACATGGGTATGTTCATATTCAGATCCTTTTGTTACAACATTATTACTTGAAAGACAATAACCATATAACTAAGACTCTCGTTTTCTTTGTTTTCACTTTCCAGGTCCAAGAAATGCAGGGAACCAGATTTCTGCATCATTTACTTCTGATGGCAATCATATTATCTCATCATCGGATGATTCAAACATTTATATTTGGAACTACTCCGATCAAGAAGACTCTTCTTTGTCACAACCGAAACGCATTAGGTCATTCGAGTGTTTCTCATCTGATGCCTCTGTTGCTATACCGTGGTCCGGTTTGAAATCAAGCAGACCCAATGAAACTTCGAGCAATCCAATTCCTTTCTTATCATCACCAACATGTTTCTCTTTAAGCGAAGAGTATTTCTTCGAATCGAGCTCCAAGGGATCCGCGACTTGGCCGGAGGAGAAGCTTCCGGTCTCAAGTCCACGACCCGTGACCTCTCCCATTAGCAAATCTCAGTACAAACTTTTCAAGACTTCTTGCCAGAGCTCTTCGAATTCTCATGCATGGGGCATGGTTATTGTCACAGCAGGCTGGGACGGAAGGATTAGATCGTTCCACAATTATGGGTTGCCGGTGCCCCTTTAAGACAAGGTGACCGAATCGTTGAAGAGTTGGATGTGATCTTTATCTGAGGTCGTCAAACAGGACTAACCAAGTCGGTCTGTTTAAAGAAGCTGGTGAACACATACTTTTGTGTCATGCAAACTGGAGGTATTTGTTGCACGAGGCCGATCTGGCAGGATGATCTCGGGTTGAGTTAGCCTCATTGTGTCCATCCACATGGCTCCATCCATGATCCACCAGTGCAGGTTGATCGGGTCATCAGAACTGAGATGGGTTCCAATCCGACCCACACAAGAAGCACGGATCCTATGGAGTGCTTGGGTATTGTGGCAAAAGTCAAGGGCAAATGGGTGTTTTCATCTCTTTTTCAAATTCATTGCATGCTAGGCTGGCAAAGAAAGCTGGTTTTAGCGGTATTGGAACTGTTGGGAGGGCCCAATGCCTTAAATAACTACATATTGGGGGCATATGAGGATTATGATCCATTTGGTCCCTTCAAATGCTGCAACTTCTGTTGAAGTTTTTTTAGAGCAATGACAGTTGGCAGGAGTAAAAAATGGGCATATTGTAACATATTCTTTCGTCTGTCTGTTCACAAAGTTCTCATCTTTAGCTGCCGGCCCAAAAGGAAAAATGGGGTCGTTTTTTTGACTTGACATTGATGTGCATTATTGAGGTTCACAGGCCCTCATAATCGTCGATCATTGAGGTGGGACACATGAGAGTGTGTTCTGGGACTGGGTCGGACAAGGCAGAGCCCTGCTTAACTGCTGAACTTCAAGACAGTTCAATTTCCATTTCCTGTATAGAGAAAAATTCAACATGGATGGACAAGAATGCCCCTCTCTAGTCCTCTAGTTAACTTCTTCTGTTGTGCTGTGGATTTAGTTACAGTACAAGATTGAAGAAGTTGATAAAAGTTTTGATATTTTGATGAAATTATAGATGTAAGTAGAATAATAGACGGTAGATGTGTACAGAATTGGCGTAGTTTTTTGGTGTATATTTGTTAAATAGAAATATTTATTACCGGACGGGGAAAATTGAATTTGGACATCTGGGCTTTCCCTGTTCTTGTACTACATGTATACATTTGCAAATTTTGGCAAGTAAAAGAGAAAAGAAGATTTCTTTACGAATTAGAATATTAGACCTATATTTGAACCATTTTTTATATAATTTATTTTTGAAGCTGATCAGGAAAAGTACAACTATGTAAAATTAAATTATCTGAGCTCGACTAAATGTATAAAATTGGCTAGCCAAAAAAATCAAAATATGAATAGTTATGAACTTATTTATCAAAAAAAAAGAATAGTTATGAACTCGGTTAAAAAAAAAAAATTAAATGAGTTTTATTAGCATATACTGTATCATTAAAATTCAATTTGTTTAAATCCTTTAATACTAAAATTCCATAACAATTTAAAGTATTTTTCCAGGTAAATCAAATAATCAATAAATTAGATGAGTAGTTTTGAGTTAAAAGCATCACGGATTCAAGTCTTGAAGGCGCAAAGAGAAAAGAAAAGCTCATTTTAAGACATTGTTCACATAAAATTTCAGAAAACAAAATGGACAACAGTCACTGGAATGAATTGATGCAGAATTCAGAAACAAGCTTGCACGACAACATAATGAAAAAGATCGGACTTGCTTATGTTAAGAAGCCCTAACTTCGACTACTTTGAGATCAAATCCCCAATACACACTTCTTTTCATTAATCACGTTAAAATTCTCCGATTTCCAGAACGAACTCCAAAATCAATTTCAAAAACCAAATGTATCCAAATTCACCCAAACAAAAAAAAACAACACAAAGCATTAAAAAAAAATGTTAAAATGAGTCAGGATTGCGATCAGACCGGGAGATTCTGAACCGCGGGCGGAGCAGTACTCACATTCCCATTGTGATTAGCGGCGGTGGAAGAAGAGGTGGTGGAATTGAAGGAGTAGAAAGTGGTGAGCATCAAGGGACGATCGTGAGCCTCCTCTTCATCGTCGCCGTCAGCGTCGACGTTGACGCACGCGCACCGCTCAAGCGATGCGAAGAACGCCGCCGCGACGCTGGTGCCGAGCCACCTCGCGAGGCCGTCCACTTTCTCGGCGTACGTTTCGTTGTTATTCTCCATCGCCATTGCTTTCCTTTCCTTTCGGTGGATTTTTGAAAGTTTTGAAGCGACGGAGAATGTAGAGAGAAAATAAAAGGGATGACTTTTTAGAGGAAGGAATTGCCAAAAATAGGATTTTTTTTTATTTTTTTATTTTATTTGAAGAGCCAAAAATGCGTATTTGACAATTTTCTTCTCGTGGTCAACGGAAATATTATTATTTGGTTGACTTATCTTTTATTGTTATTATTATTTTTATTATTTTTATTATTATTTTAAATTGTTCCTACATTTCCCAATGATTAAAGCCTAGTTGTTGTAGTGGAGTAATGTTAGAATCCATGGTTAGAGAATACTTTACTTTAGTCGTAGAATAAATTTATGATAAGATTCATAATAGAATATTTCATAATTATAAAAATTTTAGGAAATTTTTATCATTTGAGATAAATCATCTTAAATATTATTTAGTGATTGATTTCATACTTGATGACAGTTTCTCATCCCATCATTTAGAATTTAATATCCTATGATAGAATCACTTCACTCTCTCTAAGTGTGTATTATCGAGTGAAATATATAGTTGGATATTCGGAAATTGTGTGCCTCATTGTATTTTTATGGACAAAGAAATGTTCTTTGATCAATTTCTTTACTTTAAAATGATCAACTACAATTAATAACCTACTTTTCTTTTTTCTGAACAAAATGATTATAAAATTAAATTAATACATTGATACATTAATTCAATTAAAGGTCAATGAAATGCCAACATATGAAAAAAAATCCTTAACAACTCATACATTAGAAGAATCTTCAAGGTTACCATATAATAGAAAAATAATCCCACACACTACTGAAAATCGAACTGAAACCCTCTATAGTATCTATAGCACATTTTAGAAGGGATAGTTACATCATACCCCCTTATGAAATTTGAAGTGAACACAATAAACTCTGTTATTTTAAAATTAGCACATTAGACCTTGTGAAATTTGAGATGAGCACCGTAGACATTGTCATTTTAAAATTAGTACACTAACCCTTATCATTTTAAAAATAATACATTAAACACCCGAAACTTACACTAAATATAGGGTGATTAACTCTATTAAACAAAAATATAAGTGTTAGTGTGCTAATTTTAAAATAATAGGATTTATGGTACTCATTTCGAATTTCATGGGATATAGTGCAATTAACCCCATTTTAGAGTAATTTTCGTGGATCAGTCTCTTTGCATGAAAAGATAAGCTAAATTATGTTATTATACCATTAACAGAACCATTAAGTTCATCTTCAATGACATTAAAGCAACATTCAATTACTCATAAATCCAATATCACATAAAGATATAGAATATCTATAATTCCGTAATCCATGTAGATATTTGTCAAGGGTTAAATATTTAAAACCCCCTGTAAACATCCTAATTGGTAGAAAACCCCCTATCATTTTCTAATTGGCGAATAACCCCCTTGTATTTATATAA
>JACFYI010002893.1:756623-771077 GCA_014898755.1 Handroanthus guayacan
AAAATTATCACAAGGGCATTACAGTCTTTTTAGATCATAAAAAATGTCCAAATGTAAGGAAGACACACACATAAGGCGCGTGCAATGCACGCATAGCCAAAGGGGTGTAAAAAGCCTATTTTGCAAAAATATAGGGGGGTTATTCGCCAATTAGAAAATGATAAGGGATTTTTTGCCAATTAGGATGTTTACAAGGGGTTTTAAATATTTAACCCTATTTGTCAAGTATCTATTTGTAAACTCAATTATCAACAAGAAATGGCTATTGCCACGTCAGACAGATAAAGGATAAGTAACCATAACCAATGACTCCAAAAGAAAGCCAAGAAGCAATAACGATGGCAACTCTCTCAATTCCTCTCCAACAAAGGGCTTTCCCTTTTGGGAAATTTTCTTCCAGACACAAAATTGCTACTTCCACTCTTCAAGATCTTCCATTGCCAACCCAAATAAGATGTTCTTGTAAGTATAAATTATTTTTCAGCATTTCATTTTAATTTTATGGTTTTTTATTTTTTATTTTGTTTAGATTCAGTAAAATGATTGTATTTTTGTGTACAGCTACAAGGGATGGTTCT
Organism: Handroanthus guayacan; assembly: GCA_014898755.1. NCBI lineage: Eukaryota > Viridiplantae > Streptophyta > Magnoliopsida > Lamiales > Bignoniaceae > Handroanthus > Handroanthus guayacan. Next base: position 757,202 of record JACFYI010002893.1, read on the forward strand.
AAATCCGTAGAAAGTTTGTCAAATTTTAAAGAACTTAGAAATGTAGCTTGTGGGATTCTTGCGGTTTGGGCTGTGAGTGCTGTTTCACCTGTGATTGCTGCAAATCAGGTCAAGATTCAAGAACGTCCCTTTTGTTCTATGATCTTTTTGTTTTGTTTTATTTATTTATTTACTTATTTATTTATTTATTTATTTATTATTATTATTATTTTTTTTTTTTTGGTTTTAGGTATAAATATTTGTGATTTAGTTTAGTTACTTGAGTTCGTTATTATGCCATTTAACTTTCTTCATGGTAATTTATATTTTCATCTCTGAAGTGCTTAAACTAATAAAAGATTCAAGAACTCTTTGGTCATGTAAAATCCCTTTTGTTCGAAATATTTGTTGAATATTAGGAATAAATCTTGGTGATAATATCCCTTGAGTTTGTTCTTTAAATGTGTTATTTAGCTCTTCTAATGGTAGTTAAATTTCTCATGTCTTGACAAGGAAGAGAAAACGCCATGAAAAATGGAAAAAAGAATAGAAAAGGAAAGAAAAAGAATATGAAATTTCAAGTTTGTTTGGTATCTAAAGAGAACATTGAGTAAAGAAACAAAGAGAAGAAATTCACAATATTGAGAAGGAGAGAGAGTCCTAAATAATCTTTTCATTCGTTTTCCTCACTATTTTGTGAGGAAAATGACTTTCTCCAGCTAAACTACATTTTTCCTCAACCAAAAAAATAAAAATATTTTCCTTAACATTTTCTTTTATTTTTCTCACCCAAATCCTTGAGTCAAACATAATGTAAAAGGGTGTTTTGTGTTGCTTTATTCCACGAGGTTTTATCTTTTAGCTATTGAGGTGTTTTGGAGATTATTTCATAAAGTGACTCTTGCTTTTGTTGGGCAAAACTCAAGCTGAAACGCACTAGAATCTCAAACTATCTCATTGAGCTTTGAAATTCTACTTCAGTTTTTCCATCAAAGATCATATGAAAATACTAAATGATCTTTATTTAATAAAGTGTGAAAATATTAGTTTGTCAGAAGCTAGTATTTTAAATTAAATACTTTACGATCAAATGGTTGATGGAACTTGTCCTTATTTGATAAAATGTGAAACTATTAATTTAGAGAAGATAATAATTTAAAACATGAAAAATGTGAAAAATCAATTTTACTACAAACTTTTGAACTGTTCTAAATGAAAATCACTTCATTACATAGTAAAAGTAATGTCAAACACCCTTTTAAGTAACTAAAATAATTCTGGTTGATGTTAACTTTATGACTAGTTGTAGAAGAATGTATCTATTTTGATGAAGTAGCAATTAAAGTTCTGCGGCGGTTTGAACTGTAGAGGCTACCGCCATTGTCGACAGAGCCAAACAGATGTGAGCGTGCATTTGTTGGTAATACGATCGGTCAAGCAAATGGGGTTTATGACAAACCACTTGATCTTCGATTTTGTGATTATACGAACGAGAAATCCAACCTTAAAGGGAAGTCTTTGGCTGCAGCCCTTATGTCCGAAGCCAAGTTTGATGGTGCAGATATGTCTGAAGTTGTTATGTCCAAGGCTTATGCTGTTGGAGCTAGTTTCAAAGGTAATGTTAAGTTCATTTTCTTGCATTGGCTTTTTGTTATGTTTGATAGAAAATTATGTCCAATTTTCTTATCTTTTTGCTGTGAGTATTTTGATGATTTCCATTAAGGACGATGCATTTCTGATGATGTGGTGGAATTAATCTTTATTTATAGGCTTCTAAAGCATTGTGGTTAAATTTTTTGACGCCTTGCTATGAAGAACTTCATCATAATCTTCAACTAATAAGGGTGTCTGGGTGAGCTTATAAGCTCTCCGAAACATCCTATAAGATGTTTGAGATATTTAATTTAAAAATATCATAAAATGCTTGGTAATCTTTTTTATCACAAAAGCAAAAGAAAAAAAAAGAAAAAGAAAAGGGAAGCTTGTAACCTTCCAAGAAAATGCCAGAATCTTATAAGCTCTAACACAGGAAGTAAATAGTTCCTAACTTAAAGGGCATTTGGCTAAGATAATTTGGAGCACCTTATAACTTCTTATATCCTATAATTAGATGTAACTCTTATTTTAAAAGTAACTTGTTGAAGTATTATAAATAAAATAAGATCTTGGAACTGAATTTTATAATCAATATAGCTAAAACTAAAGAAGCACGTCCCAATCTTAACTAAGATCCTAATATTTTATTCTAGGAGCTTAATTATAAGCTCCTTTCTCATAAATAAGTAAGAATTACCAAATACTTAATAACATTTTATAAGCTTTCACACATCTTGATCTTATAAGATGTTTTCACCCTCTTACTTTTAAAATCTTTGACATGCTCTTTTAATTTTAATCATATTATTTATAAAATTATCATTGTTAACGTTCTATAAGCTTCAAAAGGTTAGTTTCAAACTACCCTCCTAACATGTTTTGAAACTCTCTTCACTCTTCTTGCAGGCACGAACTTCTCAAATGCAGTTCTTGACCGTGTGAACTTTGGGAAGGCGAATCTCCAAGGAGCCGTGTTTAAGAACACAGTCCTATCCGGATCCACTTTCGACAATGCTCAACTTCAAGATGTGGACTTTGAGGACACCATAATCGGTTATATCGATCTCCAAAAGCTTTGTGTAAATAAGACTATTAACGATGAAGGGAGAGCTAACTTGGGATGCCGATAGTTTTCCTTCATCTTTACATGAATTTCTTTCTTTCTTCTTGATTTGTGGTTATATGTAACAGTGAAAGAGAATGCAACGTTGTTGTTTGTGATTTTTTGAACTCTTCCTTTGGTAGAAGAACTAGTTATATTTATCATATAGATCCATGTTGAGTAATTTTGTACAAAACTAAGAAAGAAAAAAAAAATGTTGATAAGGTGGGGGAAAAAGAGTAAAAGAGAGAATGCGCATCCGGGGAATCGAACCCCGGTCAGTACCGTGGGAGGGTACTATGATACCACTACACCAGATGCGCTTCTGACAACAAGTGATTTTTTCATTTTATCAGATGGAGAACGATGATTCTCTCAAATCAAGTTTTGGACAGTAGCCATCATTATGGAATGAAAAATATTACTATTTAATGTGTGATAATAATAATAATAATAATATGATGATGATGATAATAATAACAATAACTTTAAACTTGGTAGTTGATGCATTCAAGTCTTTTTGCAGAAAGATTTATTTACAATTACATGATAGAGTTATGGATAATAGATAAAGGTTTATTATAAAGTTAGATTGAATCCTTGGACTTGGAGTTAGAGCCGTGTTATTTGACTAGGATGGTAAGGGGTCCTGCTCAACTGGATCGAGACAAAATGTCACGATAGTCGAACTATTATGAGATTAAAAGTTAAAGGTGATGGTTCCAGCAAGGAATTAATCTTGAAAAAATGCAAGGCCGTTGAGAACATATAGAGCATCAGTAGAGGAATATTGCCCAACATTATTTGAAATCATCTCATGTTGTTTGTATTATTGGCTTCACCCCAATTGGACCTTTAATTTTAGAATTATTTGATATTCCAGTATTTCTCCTACTTGGTTAAGTAGTACCCCTTGACACAATACCTACTTGTTTTCTAAGTTCAAAGATTGATAGTGACATCATCACCTCAAACCCAAATAAATAAAATGTCAAATAAAGAACTTTAAACTCAATTTTAAAATAAAGGACTTTGAGTTCAATTTAAATTAATTAGTATTATTCTAACCAATTTTTAATATTTTATTACAATTAGATATATATACATATAATATACATACATATGCATATAGATGGTAAAATGCATCCCAGACAAATACTCTTTGTCCATAGTTTAAGTCTTTAAGATGTGAATATCAACTCGCCCAACTCCATTCTCTTGTAGGGGTCACCAAACTAGTAGTTGGCTTATGAATTTCAAAACTGCCATTCTAACTTGAACTAAATTTCAATTCCCCAAACCAACTTTCCTATCTTCCCATCTTATCAATCTAACAATGGCCATGTCCTGTATTGCTTTTGATAGCAACTTTAAACTTTTAGCTATTAAAATTTAAAAATTACTTTTGATAGTGTTTTGTAAAGAGAATGTTTGGTATTAGTTCTGCTTTAAAAGAAGCAGTTTTATTTAAAGAAGTTAAAAAGTAATAGTAAAAGTGATAAAAAAAGTTGTGAGTGTTTTAAACTAAAAGTTAAAAAGATTCAAAAATGAATCGTGGGTGTTTGCTAAAAAGTAATTTTTCACAATCTTATTACCCATTTGATAAAAAAGCAAAAATAGAAGTAAAATCTTAAAACACTTTATGAGATATTTTAGATTGTAGCTGATTTTTAATCATTTTTCTAAAAGCAAATGTTACTTTATCAAATACTATTAAAATCACTTTTTAAGAGTTAGAAGTTAAAACTAGAACAAAAAATAATGTCACCCTCAATGCAACTTCTGCTTCTACTTTTTCATAAAACAGTTGTGATAAAACTATTGAAAATTATTATTGTTATTTATTTATTTTTTCTTGAGAACACACATCATTAGCTTTGGAATATTTTTTGGCTTTGAATTTCAAATACTCTCAATTTTTACTATTCATTTTCACTATTAAGTTCCAACTTATCTAAATAAAATTACTTTTGTAGTAATATTCAGTACCAAACACCCTCTTCTTGTTTGAACTACAGCGCTTCAGTTTCTATCCCAATTAGGGGATAGATTTGTCTTATATTTATTATTGTTGTCTTCTTATGATAAGGGACTGGCCAAAAGATACACAACTACTTAATTCTTGCATTTCATACACACACACACACACACATATATATATATATGTATATGTATAAAGTAAAAATCCACAGTAAATGTATAATTAAAGTTGATAAGGGATAAGCTAATATATGAGTGTCTTTTCAAATAAATTCGTAGACTTGAGCAGATCGTACGTAGAATTTTAATTCTGGGTTCATTTGTTTATTTGTTATAATAACAACAAACAATCAAGATCCACATAGTGCGTGCCCCACACATGCACCCATGAATGTTGCAGTCTATTCTAACCTCATTTGTTAATCTTTTCGCTGCAAATTTATTTATAAACGGATAAATTTTAAATTTAAAAACTTGCAATATTTTCAAGAAATCACAACCTGTCCAAAAAGTTGCATTCGCACCTTTTATTTACTAGAGTAAATTGCATTAAACCCCCAACCTTTGGGGCAAAACGCACGTTTTTCAATCGTTGGGAGATTAATCGCACATTTGAAAAGCTTGGAGAGTAAAGGGCACTGGACCCCAAAGGTTGGGAGGTTTAATGCAATTTACTCTATTTACTATGTACATCCACATATTATGAAATACCAAAAAGCAACATATGAACTAGGCAAGTTATAAAAAAAGATGAATATCTATTTAAGGCAAATTGGTGACAACCAAAGTTTTAATCTGCGTGTATTTTTCAAATAAGTTAATCTAAATACGAATTTCTATTATAATATTCCAATTGACTTTTTTTGGTTTTGGTTATATCGAATCTTGCCTTGATGTTCATATATGATTTGTTAAACGTTGCCACAGTGAAAATTTAATTTATAATTTATATTCTATAGTTTGATTTTCCAACATATACACATCCAATAAGTCAATGAGCAAAGTAAACAATAAGTAGGATTAGTAAACTAAAATCTTTAGGAAAAAAAAAAGAAATATAATTTACTCAAAAAAGATCAAAACCATAAGGTGATCAATGAATTGTTGATAGATACATGGCTACAATTGAGACAAGAAGGTTGGTTTTTGTACCAAACCACATTTTGCACCTACTCTTTGATCATTTTCCCTATATATTTTATGGTTAGATACATAGATAGATGCACAAAAAGGTTCCATCTCTAGAGAGAGAGAGAGAGAGAGAGAGCAAAGCTTCAATCCTCCAGATAATGTTTCTTGCTCAAATGAGTATTCCAAAAGGGCATGCAAAAGCAAATTAACAGTATCACACTTAGTATATTTCTATTTTAAATGCACTTTTTGTTTTTGTTTTTTTTTTTTTTTTTTGGTGGATAAAAGTTTGTGATTCTGCTTTTGAGATGCTCATTTGGGCAAGCAATGTTAAAAGTGGAAGACTTATTTTCATTTATCAAAAGCCATCCAATGCTCAAGTCAGGTAAATATTCAATGGGAAGGCAAGTATTTCATTTTATACATTTTTAGTGTTTACAAAAAACTTTTCTAGAATTATATATTGTGCCATATTATGGTGCAATAATCGACTTATTTGAAAATTTTAAAGGAATGTTTGCAATATCTTCAAAAGTGTTTTTTGAGTGCTTTGGAAGTAGTACTTTGTTTCTAATTCTCAAAAGTTAAGAAAAAAGCCAAAATCCAAAGAAAAGCCTAATCCAACTTTTGTAATTTTTTTGGTACTTTTCCAGAAAAGCAATATGTAATCGATTTCCATCCCATATTGATTACGGAGGGGTTCTTAAGCCATCTTATGTAACGGGATATCCTGCCTCCTTAGTAATCGATTTTCTAGCAGTAGACTAGGCTTGTGACAAATAGCTCCTTAAAGCATTTTTTTCTACAACTTTTGCTCGAGTCGTCTTATATACTAATGGAGATATCCTTCCGTCTTAATTACCTATTTTCTATCAGTGAATTGGGCCCATGACAAATAGCTCTCTAAAGCGTTTTTCTACAATTTTTGCTTCTTGGAAAAGCAAAATCTGTTGTAGACACCCTCTAAGTAGCAAGAAAGGTTTCAAAAGGAAAAACACTTTAAATTCTTGTCCCCAATGCAGGATCCACCAGTCCCTGAATATTCTTTTGCTCAATCCACACTCAATTATCATTCTTTTTCCTCCAAGAACTCCCTAACACAAAGAAAAGTATCTCCCTATATGCACTCTTCTTCCTTTCTCCATGGCTAACTACAGGTCACTTAATCACTTAACAATCACTTCTTCTCAGCAACAATGGAGAAAAAACATATGGTCCCTTTGGCTTTTGAAATCAAAAGATTACTATTGCTACTAATAGCATCTTTCTACACCCAAGGTATGCATTTCTTTCACACAATCTTCACAAATATACATGTATATAAATAGCCATGTAGTTAAAGAATTCAAATTTTTCTTGCAGATGTGGAGGGATTAATTGGCGTGAACTATGGCACGATGGCCGATAACCTCCCTCCACCACCACAAGTAGCAAAGTTCTTACACGACTCCACGATTATCACCCGTGTTAGGTTCTTCGATGCCAATCCCAAAATGCTAAGAGCATTTGCTAACACAAGAATCGCCATCACAGTCACGATACCTAACGACCAAATCCCGGATCTCGTGAAGCTAAACTTTGCCCAAGAATGGGTGAAAACTAACATTGTCCCATATGCTCATGCTACAAACATAATCCGAATACTCGTTGGAAACGAAGTACTTTCAACTGCAAACAAGCTTTTGATAACAAATCTTGTTCCTGCAATGGAATCCCTCCAAAATGCCCTAGTTGAGGAGTTCTTGGATAACAAAATCAAGATCTCAACCCCACATTCGCTAGGCATATTATCAAACTCAAGCCCCCCTTCAAGTGGAAAGTTTAGACAAGGATATGATATTTACATCCTTAAACCGCTTCTTGGATTCCTAAATGCCACTAATTCCCCTTTCATGATCAATCCATATCCATTTTTCGATTGCTCTAATGACACTCTAGATTACGCGCTTTTTAGGCCCAATCCTGGGGTCATTGATGAGAACACTGAGCTCACCTATAGCAACATGCTTGACGGGCAGCTAGACGCCATTTTTTCCGCTATAAAACTACTCGGTTTTGACAATATCAATATCGTTATAGCCGAAACCGGGTGGCCCTCTAAAGGGGATGCAGGACAAACAGGGGTTGATGTAGAAACTGCAGCAGAATACAACAGGAAACTAATACAACATGTGACTTCCGGCATTGGAACACCCTTAATGCCTAATAGAACATATGAAACATATATTTTTGCACTATTTAATGAAAACCTGAAGCCCGGCCCGACCTGCGAGAGGTACTTTGGCTTGTTCGAGCCCGATTTTACGCCCGTCTACGACATAGGAATTCTCAAGCCAATAGCTAATTATGCTGCCAAGAAAACTCAAAATAGTACTCGTTGTACCTGTTTGCTGATGATTTTGCTGCAGATTCTTGATGGGTTTTTGCTGAAACATCTGGGTCTGACGGGGTAAAGAAAATCTTTAATCGGGCTAGAACGCTAAGCCCGAAACGCCATGAAATTGGTGTCTGCCCAAACGAGGCGCTAGCGCTGAGGAGTTCCAGAGGAATTGCGGCCCGATTTACGAAGGCGGGCCGTGCTTTTACCCGAACACGGTTCGGACCCACGCTGCATACGCCATGAATGAGTATTATCAAACCGTGGGCAAGAATGAATTTGACTGTGATTTTGAGCAAACTGGTGCCATTTCTAATATTGATCCCACTATGTTTAAATTTTTCGCAATTTTTTCAAGTGTATTTGAAGGTTTTAATACTTGGAACTTGACTCTTTTAATTGATTATTTTTAGGGCATGGAGATTGCAAATGTTGAGGGAAAATTGGAGCATGAAGCAATGGATTCTCATAGAATCGAATGGGATACTCTTTTGTACACCTTTTGAAGAGAAGAAGATTGTGGTTTGAGTTGAGTTTTTAATTGTATGAATTTTTTTTTTTCCTTTTTTAGCATAATTGTATGATAATTTTAGATATAATTTGATCTTGAAAATAGCTAATTGTTATTATTTATTAAATATTGAATTCATTTTAAATATATTCTAAGTTGAGTTTGTTGATTATCTCTTTTATACGATATGTTTAATTACGTCGAGCCAAAAATGGTCTTTCGATATGACTATAAATTTGCGTAAATATTATTCAGTGATTATGAGAGCCTTATTTGAAATACTACAAGAGTAAAAAAGATTGAAAGATATTATTATGTTTTATCCTAAATACTTCGATCAAAAAAATAATAGAATTGGATTTTAGAAGAGTATTGAAGTCTAAAAAATGGGTTCGAGTAGTCCATTTAAATTAGCAAAATCGCATAACGGATATTATCCTTTAATTGATACACATTGAATTGATGCATGTAACAAGCTAGTATACAATTTGAACCAATGCTAATCAAGTTCAATTTCAATACCAAGTTAAATATATATATATATATATCTCAAATTTGATAGTTTGAATACGAGCATATTGAGAGGTTGGTTAGGAATATGCATATAATCAAGGACACACTAATAAGATGAATTGGATCTCTTATTTTATACTTTAGATACATGATAAGATAATTTTGTTCAAAATAAACACTCTTGTTTATACAAGTTTTATTTCAAAATAAGATAATTTTGTTCAAACTATAAATTGGTAACGTTAATGATTTTGATAAACATAAAAGACGATCAAGTCTAAGGGTTTGTTTGTTTGTGTTTTCAAAGACTATTTTTCAATTTTTTTTCATTTTTTCTAATTTAAAAACTGAAATTAATTTATTTACCAATCTCCTTATTAAATGTATCATTTATTTTTGTTTTCATTTCTTTTTACACATATTATATTACCCTATCATCATGTAATCAAATTCAAATTTGGACATAATATACCCAATAGTACTTTTTTTTTATAAATATCCAATAGTACTTCAAAATAATTAATATACATTAAAAAAGACACGTCTTTCTATACATAAAAAAAAATTATAAACTAAACAACTTTTTGTACCCAATGTATAAATGCTTGCCATTCTCAAACAAATCATTTAAATATATTTTAATTTTCACATAAAAAATTAATAACATTTCTTTCAAAAGTTAAAAATGGGCAAAACTAAATTTGAAAATAAAAAATACAACCAAATGAGCTCCAAGCCAACAATTTTCCTTTCTGTTATTTTGTTTTTTCTCTTTTTCTTTTTCTTTTTTATTTTTTTTTTTTGAGATAAATTAAAAATTAAAGGGCCCAAATTCTGTGCCACTGGGCTACTGGGCCCATTGTGTGAACATCCTAATATGATTGTTCCACACTTTAGCCAATTGGGCCCAAACCCAGTCCAATAATTTTTAGGTTGAGCTTTGTATTTTTCTGTCTCGTGCCATCAACTACATTCAGTTAGTAAGTCCAATTTGGATTAAAATTAATATCATTATAATAATCCAAATTCAAACCCGATTATTAATTTTATATTCAAATTTAATTTGAGATCCTATTAAATATAATTAATACTAACTTCAAAATTGGATAAAAGAAATAAAATTTGGATAAAAGTAGATAATAATTATATTTTAGAGAATATACAATAATTATTTTAATAATTAAACTACCTCAATGAATATAAATTTCTAAATGATTAATTATAATGTCATTATACTCATTTATGTTATGAGCATGATAATATTGTTTTAATAAACAAATATTATTAAAATTCAGATATGAATATTTAACGAATAAGATTACTTAATCTAATCTATTTCGAATTATGAAGATTTATAATCAAATGTGACCGATATTCAAAATTCGAAGCGAATTCGAATCAAATTAGAGTTGGATAGACATAACTTCAATTCTCTCATTTTTTTTTTCAATCAAACAAATAATGTTAAGCATCAAAGTTTGCTTGCCAATGAGACTTGTCTCAATCGTAAGGTAAAAACATATATAACTTAGAGATTAATGGTCGAAATATGTTTTTTTTTCTTTCAAATCGTATCGTATGTTGTTTTCTTGTATATTAGTTATTACATTTAATATTGATCTCGAATGTAGTTGATTTATTAATTTAATAATGCAATAAAGGCTATATTATGTTAATTAGATAGATTTAATATTGACTTCGAATGTAATTAATGCAATAATTTAATATTTTAATAAAATTATTTTATTGACAATGTAATGATCCGTAAATAGTCACCAAAATCTGCTTTGACCGTTGGAGGCAGATATTTCATCCACACTGCAAAGAACTGTATGAAACGAACCGCAGGACAGACCCCCAAAAGCCATAAGCTGCCAAAATCCGTAAGCCAAAGGCCGTATTTCACAGGTGGCGCTCTTGTTCCTCCGCCACCATCGATCCGACCCTGCAATTTATTTTACTCCTAGTCCTCTGTTTAAAGCCCTTTAATTTCATAGAGATTTCAAATCCTTATAGTTCGATTAACACCATTTCTAGGGTTAATCTTTGTAGCAAATCTGATTGTCTGCTCTAATTTCAGTGTATTGATAGGAAAAGCTTCGTTTTTCGTTTGTTTTATGGTTTTCTAGGGTTTGGGAAACTTTTTTGGGGGTAGAAAGATATTTTGGGTCTATTTGGTTTTATCTGCGGTGATGGCTGACTGGCAACAATTCGTTCAGTCGGTGTTTTTTGGACTTGTTTTTTCGTTTCTTCTTGCGAAGCTTTTCTCTGTGATCTTCGCCTTTCGTGAGGAAAATCTCCGGATCACGCGCTCGCATCAAGCTGAAGGTGAATCCGAACCCCAATTAGAAGGAAAGTCACGGGGTTCATCGGCTAGGTATTTAGAAGAAAATGAGCCATTAATTGGTGGAAATGAAGAAATTGTTAAGGAGCGAGAGGTAGTCAGCGACAGTGATGATGATGATGATTGGGAGGGTGTAGAGAGCACTGAGTTGGATGAAACGTTTAGTGCTGCAACGGCGTTTGTGGCTGCAACAGCAGCAGATCGTGCGGCTCATAAAGTGTCGAACGATGTGCAGTTGCAGCTGTATGGGTTGTATAAGATTGCGACTGAAGGGCCATGTACTGCTCCCCAACCGTCAGCTCTCAAAATGACTGCTCGTGCGAAATGGTAAAAGTTTGAGTCATTTGAATTTGATGCCTATATTGAATTGAGTTCCTGTTCATAAATTTGGGAACTGTGATAGATTTGATTGTCTGAAATTGCAAATGTTACTTGGTATTGGGAAATGATCAGGGTCAAACTTGATGATGGGAAATTAGGGTAGTTGATCAAGTTAGTTAGTTGCTTCATAGTGTTTGCCGGCTTTACGCAAATCAGTTTGCTAAGCATTGAACATCAGAGGTTGCAAGACAGGAAAGAACTATAAGCTGTGCAAGCGCTGTGAACATTGTTGTAGGCTCTTAGCTCTAACCCTTAGTTCTTGTGTTGTATTTGCCTCTTAATGGTTATTAATTCTTTTGTCCTTATGAGAATAATAAGTTGGAACGTCTATGAGTGTGTAAGACTATTGTAAAGGAAGATGGAAATCGTACGTTGGAATATGGCTTTGATGCTTGTTATTAATGGCCTATTTTCTTTCTGTTCTGCAATACTGTTTTGGCTAATCAGCCGAAAAATTTATATTGTTGGTTATCTAGGCAAGCATGGCAGAAATTGGGCGCCATGCCTCCTGAAGAAGCAATGCTGAAGTACATCGACATTGTTACTGAGTTGTATCCCACTTGGGCTGCTGGTTCTGCAATTGTGAGATCAGAATCTTTTGCTCTGTATTCTACGTTTACCAAGTTTAATTATTGGCTGTCTGCTTAATCATTGTTGTTGCTGGCTTTCTGTGTGCTATGCTGGCTGCAGAAGAGAAAAGATGAAGAGAGCAGCGATGCATCTAAGGGAGGCTCCAAAGGGCCGATGGGACCTGTTTTTAGCACCTTTATATATGAGGAGGAACCTGCGAGTGAGCTGTAAGAATCCTGAATTTACCTCATATACGCTTGGCATGTAAGATTACTATGAATTGTGGTCTCATTCTTATTTGTTTCTGTATTTTCATGAAAAAAGTTGGGCAAGAAGAAAAGGGGATAAATGTTAGGTTATATATTTTCTATTTGCTTAATTTTTACCTGGAGTTCATACTCTCAAATTAGTCCCACATTGACTCTGTCCCATCCAAATCCATAACATTGGTAGAGAGAGGGGAAAGTAATAAAAAGTGAAGGAAAATTCGAACACGTCATCTTGGAGATGGTATTTGTTAACTGAGTGTCCACCCACCGCCATATCCTTCCTGCAGCCCAATTCAGACATTCCTTATATTTCGACTTAACTGACATATACATTCTTTTTCTACTGTATTAACAAGAGTTTTGTGTTTTGGTAACTGCTTGTAAACCTATGATATCATAGCATTAGAGGATTCCTTTTCATAATTGTAGAGAAGAGTTTTAGCTCAATGTGGGCCTGTTTTGTTTGCAGAAAATTGGATGCTATACATACATTTGCACGAGAAGGAGATGAAGAGAAGTTGCTTAAGTGCATTGACAGTGGTGTACCCTTGAATCTGAAGGGTCGGTAGATGTTAAAATTTCTGAAGTTATCTGCAATGATGCTTTCTCATGATAACCACTAAGGCAGATATGATATTGTGAATTACACACTCTGTTGATGACCTGTGCTGGAACAACCAAAAAAATTATTAAATGAAACTGATATTTAATTCCTTTCTATTTATTCAACGGCACGTTGGACGGTTGGAAAAAAAGGGTCTTAGATGCAAAAGATCTATCATGTTTATAACTCTGCTGCTTTTCATGCCAGCTATGAAAGATTTTACTTTGTTTACAGGTCTATACGTTTGATCTGATAAAAGTCATAAATTCTCAAAATCTTACAGATAGTGAAGGTCGTACTCCTTTGCATTGGGCTGTAGATCGCGGCCATATGAATGTTACAGAATTGCTTTTGAAAAAGAATGCTGACGTTGATGCTAAGGTACGCAGAGTTTTTATTATTATGATAGCTCCTCCTGAATCTTGTCCTTAATATTAAAAAATGACTGATCCGATTCTTTTGGTACATCTTTTTTTCTTTTCTTTTCTTTTTGTTTGTTTGTTTGTTTTTTTTTTTTTT
>JACFYI010002893.1:771926-788294 GCA_014898755.1 Handroanthus guayacan
ATAGTAATATATATAAAAGACAATGAATAAGAGATGAAATGTCGTTTTGAAATAGAAAATCATAACCAAGTTTTTGTCATGTTGTGCCATTTGAGCAGTGGTGGGTTTTTGGAATTGGTTTGTGGATGGAATGGTGTACTCGTTTCTATGCAAAAGATGTAAACTATGCATAAGCATATATTTTCTTCTTTTTGTATGAAGGGAATGAAAGATCTCATATAACATGATGTAATACGAATACCTTAGTTTTCGTACCAATAGATGTTGATGTTTATTTATTTCCATTCCATGTATATGTCACCAAATCATTCAAAATGAGGGTGGAGCTTCTTTATGAAACATGGTGCAATGAACCCGCTAAATTTTGAAAATTACAAGGTAATAATTTTCTTTAGTAACCCATTTCAATCAAAGAAATAAAAGGTACCATATTGTGGGGTTTGCATGACCAACTAGGATCATTTTTTTTAATTTGTATTTTATTTTTTATTTTAGTAGATGAATGCTCGTTAAATATATATTCAAAATCTCATGTTTTTATACATGTATTTAAAATATAAAATAGTAAATGAAATATCTTTTGAAAATAAAGGATTCTTATTGCCAGGCATCTCTGATTAGGTAGTTCTCTGATTGGATAGTGGTCTCCGAACACTTCTTGACTACTCTAGTATCAAAGTGAATAATCTCCAACATTAGATGTGCAAATCTTAGTAGGTGAATATGTGCTGCTATCAAAGTGAATGACCTCCAACATTAGATGTGCAAATCTTAGTTGGTGGTTTCATATTCATAATCCTTTCAAGCTTAGTAGATAAACTAAGAAAATAGTCCAATTCACCTAATGATGAAGCAACTAATATTCTTTTATCCATGTGGTCTTATCGTTGTCTTTTTCCTTTAGGATAATTACCTAAACACTTTTCTTATAATTTTTTTTTTGTTCACTTTTCTTATAATTTGAATAATTATCATTAAATTTCTTATATATTATAACTAAATTCCTTGAAAATAATATAAATATTCCAAATAAATCCCAATCAATAGACATATTTGTAATTTTATTAAATACACAAGAAGTGTAATAATAATTTTATTAAATACACAAAAAGTGTAATGATAATAACACAACCCGCATCAAGCTTACTTTTATTCTTCTAATTCTTCTTCTGAACATCTCTTTTGTTATTGGTGTTGAAAATAGATTAGGGATAATTACTTCTACGCCCATCAAGAGTTAACATAATTATCTAAATATCCTCTAAATTTAAATAATTATCATTACATTTTTTAAAACTAATTAGATTAATGCATAATTACAAACACCCACATTGGCATCCCATAATTACACTTACACCCCTTTATTCAAAGGTCTATTGACAATATCTCAAGATCTCTGGTAATTATTCAGGAACTGGCGCTTCAACAATATACCAAACCTCAGAAGGGATTGAGGTAATTATCCCAATAATTATGCAGAACAAAGAAACGTAAATTACAGGGCGAAATCACTTCCATTCCCAAGCATAAGCACGAAGTACAATTACATATCAAAATACAGAAAATAATCCTCCCTTCAATTTCAAATAATCAAAATCCAAACGAAGGGATATCAAGAAAATGGAACGCCCCACTTCTTCACAATCAGGGTTGGGAGGATAGGACTGGACAACACTAATCCCATTCCATCCCCTTATCGTGCCAAAAGCATGATCTGTTTCCTACAGCCAAAACTTCCTTGGAAAAAATTAAATGCATAAAAAGTCTAGCATGTTCTATCACTAACATCTCTCGATTAAAACAAACCTAATAAACAATCTTTTACAGTTCATCATGGCCGTCCTCCTCGTCGTCCTCCGATTTGCCACCCGGTGCGCCACCAGACCTCTGATAAACAGCGGTTATAATGGGGTTACAGACTGCTTCAACCTCCTTCAGCTTCTCCTCGTAATCCTCCTTTTCGGCTGTCTGGTTGTCATCCAACCACTCGAGGGCTTCTTTCGTTGCTGTCTCAATCTTCTCCTTCTCATCAGCTTCCAATTTGTCAGCGAGTTTGTCTTTGTCATTTATTTGGTTCCTCATGTTGTATACGTAGGTTTCGAGGCTGTTACGTGCATCGATTCTTTCTTTGACCTTCTTGTCTTCCTCTGCGAATTCCTCAGCTTCTTTCACCATCCGTTCAATTTCTTCTTGACTCAGACGGCCTTTGTCGTTAGTGATGGTGATCTTTTCGGACTTTCCAGAGGCCTTGTCTTCTGCCTTGACGTTTAGGATACCGTTGGCATCAACTTCGAAAGTGACTTCAATTTGAGGGGTTCCCCTGTAAGAAACCGCTAGTTAGAATCTTTAAACTAAGTGCAAATCTTCCAATAGAATATTGGGATACTCATCTCTAACATCCCCCGAGATAGACAATAGCATTTATTGTGGTTCGGCAAATTACAGTAACATCTATACTCGTAGTTAGCTGATTAAAAACTTGATGGAGTATAGGTAGAAGGTGCTATTGTAATTTCTCAAACCACAAGAAATATTATTGCAATTTTCCGGAACAGAGGTATTGCTTCACTAAGATTTACACTAGCTAAACTAACAGCAAGGTGTAACTTTCCTTGCCCCAGGATAATATTGTTATTAGGCCAAGCTTCAGGGGTGTTGATTATCCCTAGAACATAATATAGGCGGATACAAACCTTGGGGCTGGAGCTATTCCCGTCAAATCAAATTTCCCAAGCAACCTACAATCCTTTGTCAGGCTTCTTTCACCCTCAAAGACCTGTTACATTGCGTGAACTTTATGTTATCAATATACAGGAAAGTGAAGCAACCCTTACTTCAAGATTTTGTGAACCAAATTCCGGTACCTGGATTGTGACAGTGGTTTGTTGATCCTGGTAAGTGGTAAAAACTTGGGATTTTTTGGTTGGAATGACAGTGTTTCTCGGAATCAATTTGGTCATCACTCCTCCGACAGTTTCAATACCAAGGGTCAATGGAGCCACATCCAAGAGAAGAATATCTGATGTGTCAAGCATTGGTTACTAGTTAGTGACAAAAGCTTTGACTGAAAAATTTTGAGGAAATAATATACAAAATGTATGGTAGCGACTATTTTGAGAAAGACATGGAAAGAAAATTACCTTTAGTTTCATCACCTCCCTCTCCACTGAGGATTCCTCCTTGAACAGCAGCACCATAAGCAACTGCCTCATCTGGGTTAACACCCTTGTTGGGCTCCTTGCCATCAAAGTAGTCCTTCAGAAGCTGTTGGATCTTGGGAATCCTGGTGCTTCCACCAACAAGAACAATTTCATCGATTTGGCGCTTTTCCAAACCAGCATCTTCCATGGCCTTCTTAACAGGACCCATGGTCTTTCTAAACAAATCATTGTTCAATTCTTCGAAACGAGCTCTTGTAAGAGGTTCAGAGAAATCTACGCCATCAAAGAGAGACTCAATCTCCACTCGGACCTGGTGCTGACTGCTCAAAGCTCTCTTAGCACGTTCACATTCTCTCCTTAGCTTGCCAAGTGCTCTGTTATCCTTGCTGATGTCCTTACCATGCTTCTTCTTGATCAACTTAATGAAGTACTCCATGATCCTCTGATCAAAATCCTCACCTGTAGAGACAATTAAACAAGTTGACATTAGGATAATAGCATGTGATAGGCACTCAAATTTCTCCTAGATAGTAGGATACAGAATTTGCATTGCCAATGATGATCAGCAGATACAGCAAGTTACTGATCAAAAGGTTCTACACTGGTGAAATGCTACACACATAAATTTCAAATTTGCTCAAGAATAGTTTCTGTAGAAATTTCTTGCATGTCGAGTCCTTTGAGTTCACATCATACTTATACTAGTAAGTTCGATCCATTTTAGCCTTCATACTTCACATCTTTTAATATTATAGATCAGTTCCTTGTACAGAGCTTCCGCTTTGCGTTCTATAAGAAATGACCATGCAGACCACTAGAGATTCACAAGACTTTGAAGGTTTTTTTTTTTTTTTTTGGATGAATCACAAGATTTTGATGTTATAATATCAGAAAATAGCCTGATATGGATAGTGTGTCAACATCAACAGGCAGCATGGCATCATAAGGTCATACTTTAACTTTATGGTCCAATAATATTTTAGGAGTATAATAAAGGTAGAGATTAAACAAGCAGCTTACCTCCCAAATGAGTGTCTCCATTTGTTGCAAGAACCTCAAATACACCATTATCAATGGTCAAGATACTGACATCAAATGTTCCACCACCAAGGTCAAAGACGAGAATGTTCTTTTCACCACCTTTCTTATCCAACCCATATGCAATTGCTGCTGCTGTTGGTTCATTAATAATTCTAACAACATTCAAACCAGCAATTATGCCAGCATCTTTTGTAGCCTGCCTCTGTGCATCATTGAAATAAGCTGCAGATGATAAGCAAAAAGATCAGTAATTGCATAATAATCTCCATCCAATTTGAAGGATTCAGCACCATTGCACCAAAAAGAAATTCACCTGGAACGGTGACAACAGCATCCTTAATTTTCTTTCCAAGGTAAGCTTCAGCTGTTTCCTTCATTTTTGTCAAGATCATGGCACTGATCTCTTCAGGACTAAAGACCTTGTTCTCGCCATCTTTGATCTTGACTTCAATGTAGGGTTTCCCGTCCTTGTTCACAATCTTGTATGGAACAAGCTTCATGTCCCTTTGAACTTCTTTATCCTCAAATCTGTGTAATAGCATTGATTAGCACTGCTATAATGATACACATCGAGATTATATCATGAATATTAAGGTACAGAAGGAGAACTTACTTTCTGCCGATAAGTCTCTTGACATCAAAGATAGTCCTCTCTGGATTAACAGCTGCCTGATTCTTGGCAGCCTCTCCAATCAACCTCTCACCGTCCGTGAAACCAACCCATGAAGGGGTGATACGGTTACCTTGATCATTTGCTATGATTTCGACATGTCCATTTTTGTACACACCAACACATGAATAAGTCGTACCAAGGTCAATGCCAATAACTGTTCCAAGTTTGGCAGCCTCCTCTTTAGCTATGGAAATCGCAAATAAACTTCCTGTTCCAATGAATAAATCACCAGATTAGCACATTAGTTCCAATGATTATGGAAGGCTATATGATAACTCCTACATAGGGTGGAATACATTTTCATTACATAGCAACTCTGTTACATTATTGCTGTAGTGCTCTTCATTTAAACATACCTCCATATTTATTTTTCCATTCATCTATCACAGTACGTATGTATAAGTAACTAGTATAAACAAAACTGATACACAGAAAACTATTTCGGGATCATTTTTCCTTTATTTAAGGAAAAATTCTTGATGGTGGAGAGTAAAAGATAACTATATATCCACATAACGACACACTATCACGCTAGTAAATAACATAAAAGAGTTAAGCCAAATCGGTACCTTATTCCACCATATTCATATAAATACATTCAATGATTAAAAGAAAAATAAGGAAATAAGTTGATTTTTCCGGACTTCATGTCAAAAAACTAGCAGATCTGAAACACACTAGCACAGGAAAAAACCTCGATCCGCGTTCCCGAAGCACAAAAAATTATGAAACTCATTTTCATTAAAAAATAAAAATATCAGAAGAAATTTTAAGCAATTTAACCAGATAACAATGCTAAAAATAAAGCTTAAAAACTTCATAACCAGATTCATTCTTAACAAAAATGCAGGATAAACAGCTTACGCATCACAAAATCTAGAAAGATAATCATTCTACACATATATCAATGCTAGAATATCAGCTAAATGAAACAATCTCAATCAAAGAAAAGAAAAAAAAAAATCAACAAAACACTCACCAAGCAGAACGATCCCGAACACAATCGAAGATGCGCGACTCCACGCACCAGCCATTGCTCACGAAACTCAATAATCCGTCGTACTATTCTCCTCTTTCACTTACTTTTTTCTCTTCTATTTTCTTCCCTAATTTTGAGTTCTAAATCTGAAACAAGAAGGGGAGCAGCGGAGATTTATATAGCAACTTTGTCATAGGGTGAAACCGTCATCGATGATGACGTGGACCAATCAGATCTCGAGAACGAATTACTCCCACTCACCTCCGTATGAGTCGGAACTTAGAATTGTAGAAATCGTGTCACCGGTGCTAGCGTGGGCCAATTGTAGAGTGTAATCGTGTCACTTGTGATGACATGGACCAATAGAAATTTGTGGAGGAACATGCTGACCAATGGGGCTCTTTTCTCGTCTGGGATGATCGTGGCCGTTGATTTGTAGACCTAAATTTAGTGAAAGCGTGTTAGTTGCTTTGGTTAACGCTTTCTCTTTGTCTAGGTTACTTTGGTACTTTTCCAGAGAGTTCTTGCAGTTTGTAGAATATATACAAATATATATAATTTTAAAAAATATAATACTTTAATATAAAAATAATTTTTTTTTATTATTATATTATATGAGATTCAAATTTGTTTGTGGTTCCGAAATATGAGAGGTTTTAGCATTATAATATATACCATAAAAAGTTTTTTTTTTCAGCCTTTTGTCCATTGAAAAAAAAGAAAAAGAAAAATACTACAAATAGTTTTTTGCAAATAAATTGGAGCTTATTGGTAGTATTCTACACAAAAATAGGGACATTGTGTTCTATATTTATACTATTTACAAGAATTATCAACCTTTTAAAGGTAATTGGAGAACAATGATGATCCTATTTGTAGATTAAAAAAAATGTAATAAAAAGGCATATAGTTTAATTTTCTACATCTGGAAATTATGAAATAGTCTATTGATAGTTCCTCAAAAGGTAACAATCTTCCTAGTAGTGTGTTGTGTGACAGCGGCGATCATTTGTATTATCACCGGCATGTTTTGTGTATTATTATTACTCCGAAACATTTATTTGTACATGACACGATCCTAGACTCATTGGAAATGATATTGATTCAATTCTAGTAGTCATGTCAAAATAAAATTATTGGGTGCGGCATAGTATCCACTTTTTGCAAAATGAAAACGTTACCACTAACAGTAATTAATTAATTATTATTATTATTAAAAACCAACTAATAAAATAGAAAATTGAACGTACGATCAATGCTAGCAGCGAGAAGCAAACATAAAATTACAATATTGACAACATTGGTAGACATGGTTACTTTGATATCAAATAATAGATTGGATTGGTCAATCTATCCTGCTTTGCGGACGAATCTTTATTTATCTTCTCCAACATCGAACGGATCCTGAGCTAATGAGTGAATTGTATATTACCCCCTGTATTATTCAAAAATAGCATTAAGCCCTCCGTGAAGTTTAAAATAGTAACTAAACCCCTCGTGTTTTTTCAAAACTAACACTTTGCCTCCAATATGAGAGGTTTAGTTGCTATTTTAAATTTCATGGGGAACTTAGTGATATTTTTAAATAATACAGGAGGGTAGTATACAATTCACTCCAAAGCTAATTATAATGCAACTTTACATGTATTTATGTTATAATTAGTATATGAATTCCATCAACTGGAATATAATATATTGTATAAATGATCAAGGTTTAGCTTAAAAACTACTAATATCATTTGAAAGAGCTAATAAGGACCAAACATATAAGAGGCCCACGCTTTTTATTCAGGTCATCTTAATTTGATCTAATCAAACAGACTTATCTTGAACTTTAAGTTATATATGTGTTCTGCATCTTGCAAGGTCCTCATCCGAAAACATATGAATTTGTACAAATAGTACATTTCGAAAAGTATAAATAGACTCACCCCTCATCTGTGACAATTTTTTTTTTTTTAATTATTATTCACGAGACCTTTCCTTGTCTTTGCTACATTCATTTGTCTTCATACTTGTTGTAAACCATTATCAACATAAATACTTGATGATTGTGGTTGAGAGTCAAATTAGTAAATTCGCCAATGGTTGTCGTGATAGGTCAAGTTTCAATCATAAAAGTCCGAATGTAGCTATATATTTGAGAATTTCATCAACTACTGACTGAGTTTACTACATCCATGACTCCACCCTAGGGCTATCAATGGAGTGGATTTTAATTTTAATTCGATCTGATTCTTTAAGATCTTTAATTGATAAAAGATTCAATGAATATGATCGGATTAGAAAAATTTGTAACTCCAAACAAATGGAATGAGTATAAATTTTGCTTGATTCGATCCACTAATAACCTGAGTTTGAATATATATTATATTATACATATTATGAATATATGCAATATTAGTATACATATAATATATATCTATGTTATAATAATATATCGATGTGTCGTTTTTTGGGTAATTACATATAGATAGATCATATAATATATATAGCATAACATATATTCACCAACTTAGAACAAAAATCAATAGAACATCATAAAAATGTACTAAATCATGAAATTCGTACAAGAAAAGTCATATGGCTGTCAACGGAGCATATTTTAATCCGAATTTGATTTGAATTCGATCCAATTATTTAGAATTTTTGTCAAATAGAAAATTTGATAGAAATGATCGGATTTAAAAAAAAAACCCCAATTCGAAATAAATGGAGCGAATATAAATTTTATTTGATCTGATTTGAATCGGACCATTGAGAGCCCTACCCATGTTGATATCAATATTAAGATTGTGACTACCTTCTCTATTAATCGGACTAGTCAGGCTCACCAAATCTGACCCACTCTGCGTAAAGGTCTTGAGAAGCCCAATTTCTCAAGCCCAATTCTTAACTAAACCCTCCATTGATTATTCAGTTGATTTAGGATCCTTTTTTTTTTTCTTTTTTTTCTTTTTTTGGAGTATAATATGGGTCATGTGAACCCTTGAGAGCGATTGGTTAAACTTATTTATAATTCCTACGTCTTATAAGGTATTATATTTTATTTAAAAAATCAATTATTAAAATATTTGATTAAAATAAAGCATTAAATTTTATAAAACATCAATGATGATAGTTTATAATTAAGATAGTTAAAGCTGTAAAAACATATTAGGATCTAAAATATAAGAGATTATTTGAAGGAGCTCATGAGCTCCGTAAAACATATTATAAGATGTTAAAAAGGGGTTTGGTATTTTTTTCCTTAAATATCTTATAAGCACCCATAATAAAATATAGGATCTTTTAAGCATTTTCGGAAAAGGAAGGAAGTCCACAAATTATTTTTAAGATGTTAATATATTTTTTCAATATTAACAATATTAATCATAAAATTACCATTACTAATATCCTATAAATTCTAAAATTTTATTTTATCCATAATAATTGAATGCTTACTGCTTAAAGCAAGATATAATGTCTTATACACACAATCCAAACAAATTTTATAAGATACTAAATTTTATAAGATGTTCAAAATAAACTTGCCCATACATCCTCTGAGCTAAAAACTAGCTCCCTAATTTCAAAAGAATACTATAATTTATTTGTATCTGATTTCGAAATTTATAATAAACTTTTCTTAAAAATTATCAAATATTTATAAATATACTAAAAGCTCATTAACATTTTATAAAATATTTTAAGAACTTATAAGCTTACCAAGACATTTTTCTAGGCAGTGTTTGTAATAAATTATGTAAAACCACATATATTTTTGCTAAAAGTTGAAAAAAATTAGATTATAACAAAAAGTACTTGTGTTGAAAATCATTAAATAATTCACTGTAAGCTAACAAAAAATGATAGTGTTTTGGAATTATAATTATTTAATTTTATTAAAATTAGTTTACAACACATTATGAGCAGCCTTGTGACTGTTTATGATATTATAAATTATTATTGATTAATTTTAAATAACTTAAAATTAATGTAGTCTTTTTAAACACTAAAAAATATTTTTTAACAGCTTATAATTATATAAATACTTTTTATAATTAGTTGCAAATGAGAGTAATGAGAGTAAAGGGGAGAAAAAGAAGAAAGGGAAGAGAAGGGGAAAAAGGTAAAGAGGAGATAGGTTCATCATGTGGACCCCAACATTTTAACGTTGTATGGCCGGGGAAATTCCCTGGTCAGCACAACACCCAATAATCGCCCAGGTTTTATTAAAATAATATATAATAATAGCGGCTGGAATTGAGAGAAAAAATGAAAAATGGTAATTACAGATAAAGGAAATTTCTTTTTGACAGCTGAAACTTCGATTTCACTTTCTCTCTCCAAGCAATCACTCCTCTCTCCAAAACCTCTCCGTTAGGGTTTTCAGAGGCGCCGCTTTTGGAATTGTCCGATCCGGGAGGGATTACTTTTCTCATTTTGTCTCGCTTTTGATCATCTTATTCCCTCAGGTAATTTCGATTCAATCGTTATACTTTTTCTTTGTGTTGATTTGTTTGTTTTCTTGGTTTCTGAGTATTTGAATATGCATTTATTTGTTGCGATTAACTGAAGTTTACAGTAACTGCTGGATTATTGGATCTACTTATTGGATTGATCTGATTAGTTGATTAATTACTATTTGGAGCTGAAAATTTATGATCGAGGCTGTTGCTTAGTGAGTGTGAAATTTGGAATTGTTCAGTTTTGAAGTCCTTGTTGATAGATTGGATTTCTTTGTGATGTTTTTTTTTTGGAAAGTTTATGCGGCTTAGCAGTTGGTGTTGTGGTTTCTTGTGGACTCGCTTATATATATATATATATCTATTTTAATTTTTTCTTTAAGGTGATTCATATGTTTTTATTTTTTAATTTATATTGATTTTTAAAGTGGTTGGTTGGACTGGTAGTTGATTGTAGAGCCGTAGTCCGTTGTCTTGTCACATTGGGTTAGACCGAATGACCAGTCTTGTCCTTACTATGTGGTTAAAGATGTAGGATGTCTTGAATTGTTATAGATTGACTTCGGGTTCGTTTTGATTTGGTTTTATTTATTGAATATTCCCATGTGTTACATTGGAAAATAATGTACCTTTATCCCAGTTGTCATTGCTTGTTTGAAATAAATTTCTTGAATGAGTGGATTTCGTTGTATTAAAAGTAGCCAAGTGCTTTCTTATTTAATTTTCTTTGCATGAGTTGTCAAAGTTGCACTCGTGGGTTGTTTCTTCGATCGAGTGACTGTGCGAAGACGTTGCATGTGGCACACATCCTTATTGATCTTGGGGCTTTGAAAAGGATGTACCGTTGGTTTATTTTATTGCCAGTGCGATGTTCACCAATTTTCACCTATACTGGCTAATTATTTTTTTATTTTGCCTTGGAGTTTTCTGATAAAGCTTTGAAATATGTTATTTCTTTCTCACCCTCATTTGAATTAGGTTTCATCAGTGGTGACTTCTTTCACAAAACTGTAATGGCTTATATGGCATGTGAACTGTTTTAATCCTTCCTGGCATTGCTTCAGTAAGTAGTCTTGGTGATTTGATCTTCATGTTGATATTGGCAGGGAAAATATAGCTATGGAAGTTACCCAGTTTCTTCTAAGTGCACAAGCCGTTGATTCAACCATAAGGAAGCATGCTGAAGAAACTTTGAAACAGTTTCAGGAGCAAAATCTTCCTGGTTTCTTGTTATCCCTTTCTGGAGAGCTTGCCAATGAGGAGAAGCCTGTTGAAAGCCGTAAACTAGCTGGTTTGATTCTTAAAAATGCTTTGGATGCTAAGGAGCAGCATAGGAAGTATGAGCTTGTGCAGAGATGGCTATCGTTAGATGTGGCTGTGAAGAGCCAGATCAAGGCATGCTTATTACAGACCCTCTCGTCTACCATTTCTGATGCTAGGTCAACTGCATCACAAGTCATCGCAAAGGTTGCAGGCATTGAATTGCCGCATAAGCAGTGGCCTGAGCTCATAGGTTCCCTCTTGTCTAATGTCCAGCAGGTGGCACCTCATATTAAGCAGGCTACCCTGGAAACACTGGGGTACATGTGTGAAGAAGTTGTTCCGGATGTTATTGATCAAGATCAAGTGAATAAGATACTTACAGCTGTGGTGCAAGGCATGAATGCTAATGAGAGTAACACTGAAGTTCGGCTTGCTGCCACCAGGGCTTTGTATAATGCTCTTGGATTTGCTCAGGCTAATTTTTCCAATGATATGGAGCGTGATTACATAATGAGAGTTGTTTGCGAGGCCACACTCTCGCCAGAGCTCAAAATTCGGCAGGCTGCGTTTGAGTGTTTGGTATCAATTGGGTCAACCTATTATGATAAACTAGTTCCATATATCCAAGACATCTTCAACATTACGTCCAAAGCTGTCCGAGAAGATGAGGAGCCAGTGGCCCTTCAGGCAATTGAATTTTGGAGCTCAATCTGTGATGAGGAGATTGATATTTTGGAGGAGTATAGAGGCGATTTTACAGCAGATTCTGATGTTCCTTGCTATTACTTTATAAAACAGGCCCTCCCTGCACTAGTTCCTATGTTGTTGGAGACACTTCTTAAGCAAGATGAAGATCAGGATCAGGATGAAGGTGCTTGGAATCTTGCAATGGCTGGTGGAACTTGCCTTGGTTTGGTTGCCCGAACAGTTGGGGATGATATTGTACCACTTGTCATGCCATTTATCGAAGAAAATATAACAAAAGCTGACTGGAGGCAAAGAGAAGCAGCCACTTATGCATTTGGTTCCATATTGGAGGGTCCTTCACCTGACAAAATAATACCTATTGCTAATGTTGCTCTAAATTTCATGCTCACTGCTTTGACAAATGATCCAAGTAGCCATGTGAAGGACACAACTGCTTGGACCCTGGGAAGAATATTTGAAGCTCTTCATGGGTCAACTGTGGTCATTGTGACGCCAGAAAACTGCGAACAGATTATCAAGGTTCTCCTCGAGAGCATGAAAGATGCTCCCAATGTGGCTGAAAAAGCTTGTGGTGCTCTCTATTTTCTGGCCCAAGCTTTCGAGGATGTGGGTCCAGCGTCGCCCTTTGCACCTTGTTTCCACGAAATTGTTCAGTCCCTCCTTAACGTCACTCACAGAGAAGATGCAGGAGAGTCACGACTTAGGATGGCTGCCTACGAGACACTAAATGAGGTAGTGAGGTGCTCTTCTAATGAAACAGCTGGCTTAGTGTTGGAACTTGTTCAAGTCATCATGACTGAGCTTCACAGTACTCTTGAGGCACAGAAATCTTCATCTGACATGAGAGAGAAGCCAAACGAAATACAAGGCCTTCTCTGCGGGTGCTTACAGGTCATCATCCAGAAATTAGGGGCATTAGAGCCCACAAAGTATGCCTTCATGCAATATGCAGATCAGATAATGAATCTTCTTCTACGGGTATTTGCATGTAGGAGTGCCACTGTCCATGAGGAAGCGATGCTCGCCATAGGTGCTCTTGCCTATGCAACAGGTTCTAGCTTTGCGAAGTACATGCCAGATTTTTACAAGTACTTGGAGATGGGCCTTCAGAATTTCGAGGAGTACCAAGTTTGTGCTATCACTGTTGGTGTTGTTGGCGATATCTGCAGGGCATTGGAGGATAAGATTCTGCCCTACTGTGATGGGATAATGACCCTGCTTTTGAAAGACCTGTCAAGCAACCAGTTGCATCGGTCTGTGAAGCCTCCGATCTTTTCATGCTTTGGTGACATAGCACTAGCCATTGGAGAGAACTTCGAGAAGTATTTGATGTATGCTATGCCCATGCTGCAGAGTGCTGCAGAGTTGTCTGCCCACACATCGAGTGTAGACGAGGAAATGATCGAATATACTAATCTTCTGAGGAATGGAATTCTCGAAGCTTATTCGGGAATATTCCAGGGGTTCAAGAACTCTCCTAAAACCCAGCTCCTGATTCCATATGCACCTCACATCCTGCAATTCCTGGATAGCATGTACTTGGAGAAAGATATGTGAGTGTAATCTAATATCATTAATGCTTTTTATATTTAGGTTTAGCACTTTTTCTGATTTTTTCAAGTATTTGTACACAGGGATGATGTTGTGATGAAAACCGCCATCGGCGTACTTGGAGATCTGGCTGATACTCTGGGAAGTAATGCTGGTTCTCTTATTCAGCAATCTCTTTCAAGCAAAGACTTTTTAAATGAATGCTTGTCTTCTGAGGACCATTTGATTAAAGAATCTGCTGAGTGGGCCAGGTTGGCCATTAGTCGTGCCATATCCGTTTGAGCTGGGTGTCCACTTGGTGCATATCACTCACCTGCATGCATATGGTCGTGTCGAGTCAGGGTCCAGGTTGGACGTTAAGTCGTGTCATGTCTGATCATTGCCATTTTCGGACAAAGAAGCCTTTTTACTTGTGACTAACTCATGCATCAGCATAACAGGGTCGGGTTCCTTTCTTTTGCCCAGGGGTGGGGGGTGGGTTTTGTGAGGTGTTAGCTGTGGTGTCGGTTTCTTAGAATTTTTCTGAAGGATTGAGAAGTCAAAATGTCATTTTTGATCTAAGTGCTGAATGGACAAATCATGCTGCTTGACTGGTGTTAATGAGACAAGCCCCGTAAACCCTTCCTGCCTGTTTGTCGGGTGATGAAGCGGACTTCACCAGTGCAAATACTTCTGCTTTAAATTATATTGCCAGCCACCTCGCCATCTTATTTCCATATAATTTCTTTATTTTTATACATTTTCTTTCTTTCTTTTGTATGTAGTACTCCTCTTGCATCGGTCCAAACCATCTATTATCGCAGTCGGGTTGCAGTTGCATACAATCTCATTAATCTCTTTACCTAGTTTAGGACATTTCATTTGCATTATCTGTTCTTCAACTGTCATATTCACAGGCCATTTGAAGTCAACATACTACCCACCCATCTTGGAGAACTTGCTTGCTCCTCTTTTCTGCCAAAAAAGTACAGGTTTTTTTCTTCTCTTCAATCTTGCTTTTGAAAGTGCAAATCTATTTTGTTTCTAATTTTGTGGGATGTCATGAAATTGCGATGACATTGAAAGGATTGAGAATAGGATTTGAAGAACCTCTTCTTGTCCAGAGGCAAATATTTGTGGTCTTGCCTCAAAGATAAGTTTTCTGTCTCAAATGATATATAATGGATTTCGTGATTTGATTCCATTTGTATATTGCCGGGCTTTGTAACTTCTTGTTTGTAAAGCTTGTTTGTTAATGTTGGTGATTATGGTCCCAATGTTTTTGCACATATGATGTCTGAATTCTAATTTTTTGTCTTTTTATGTTAATTTTGTGAGATCTCTGAGTAGTTGTGGCAATCTTACTTGTAAAGGGACTTAGGGCCCAATTGGATGTGTTTACATTTTCGTTTTTCGCTTTTATTATTTTTAAAATGTGAAAGAGTAGTTATGGGTTTATATTTGAAAATAAAAATATATTTGGATGATTTGTTTGAAAATATTGAATAGAATGAATATAGGGATGAAAAATTGTTAAAATATAATTTTTTTATGTGCATAAAGATGTGTTTCTTTGAAAAATGTGTATATTTTACATGTTGTGAAATGATATTTGTTACTTTTTATCAAATAAAATTTGAATTTAATTGATATGATATGGTCTAAGTGTAAAAGTAAATGAAAAAAAAAAGAAGCGATATTTTCAATGAAAAAATGTTCAAATAAATAGTTTTTAATTTGTAAGAGTAGAAAGTATGAAAATGTGCTCTTGAAAGTACAAACAAATGGGCTCTTAGTTTTCTGACACTAACCATGATGATACTATATTTTTAATTTTATGGACTAAACCTCATTGAATTTGGAACATATTTTATTTATTTCAAGTTAATTTTTGATTTTCTGTGAAGTGGACATCTGATTTCCTTGGTTTTATTTTATTTTCAATTGGGGACTTATGGTATGCATTACATAAGAGTTAAGACTCAAATCCTAGATCACGTCAATGAATGTTTTCCTATTATCGCAGACAATAGCCAATGAATATGATACATGTAAATCAAACTGAAATGGTGGCCTAAAGTTTAATCCTTTAAGGATTAAGGTGGTATTTACAACTAATTTTGAAAAATATTTGTCTAATAATGAGTTGTTGAATATATTTTAAGTGCTTGGAAATTTTATTTATACTAAGATTTTATAAAAATTAATGAGGAATAACTTTAATTTTGTACTGAGGTTGTTTAAGTTATTCCTATTAAAAAATATTATTATGATAAAATGGGGAATTAAAGTAATGCTGAAATTTTAAATATTTTTGTGGCTCATCAAATATTTTTTATTATAATCTATATTTTTTAATTGTCAATAAAAATGAATGATTATGCGTTTGCTTGATCTATTGCAAACACTGTTTAAAACTTAAAAACTTACAAATTAATAGTCCCAACCTGAATCAGAACCATTTTTTTGTCTCAGTCAACCCACAAGAATTTATAAACTTTCAAAAAATAAATAGAGCAAATGTCACTAATGGTCCCTAATGTTTCGTTTTTGTCTCATTTTAGT
>JACFYI010002893.1:841312-860461 GCA_014898755.1 Handroanthus guayacan
TTGCTGCATTGTGAACTCTCAATCAGGTCCCCTGTTTCTCGTGTACAGCATGTATCCATATATGAGCATTATTTACCAGATTTAGAGGTGTAGTAGTTGCAAAGTTGTTTGTTGAACCTTATAGTCTTTACTGTAAATGGAATTTATCTGAATCTTTAGTATCCTCAACCCACAAAGAAGAGAAAAGAAAAAACATTTGTTGTTCTTCAAGTTACATGCTTGTCTTTTTGCTTGAGTTCCGACACAGAATGTCCATGAAAAAGTTATGGGGTAATTATCTCAACACCCCTGAGGTTCAGATAATCACAATACTCTCCATCGTTAGTTTAGCTATTGGATAATTATAATCACATCCCTGAAAATTCTTGAAACATTACGAGTAGATAAAAGAGTATAATTGTAATTATGTATCAGTTACACCAAAGATAGGGGTGTAACAGTAATTATTCAAATTTTAGAAGGTATTTTGGTAATCATATCAAACCTTCTAGGGTGTAGAGGTAATTATCTAAAAGTTATATAGCTTTGTTGCTGTATGGATAAGAAAGGAATTCAATCTAATGTTACGGCATTGCTATTTCTTTTTTTTTTTTCCCAATATTTTCGAAGGCTTGTCGAGTAATTCTCCGTGAAAAGTTGTAAAAAGAAACGTTAAAAAGTATAAAATATGAAAACATTTAATTTATTTTGATCTTGATTTATTGGCTGAAATAGTGTTTCAAGTATAAAAATTGGGTTGTCAAGCTAGTTGGTGTCATCAATTTCTGAAGGAATATAATCATTTCAATATCTCTTGAGATTTGGCTTCTCGTCGAAATATCCCTTGTGGCTTTGAAAAATGTTATAATACCTTTGTCTTTAGATTAGTAGAAGATGATTCAATATATTAATTTCATGAGATGTAGCTTTAATGTCACACAGTTTAAGTTTTCATCACTTGAACTAATGACATGAGATGTCATTATAATTTTTTAAATCACAAGGGGTGTTTTCATAATTAGGTAAAATTATAGGGAATGTCATGATAATTTTAAAAGATAGATAGGATTTATTTTATTATTATTATTATTTTTTCAACAGACTAAAGTCTCACAAGATTTTGATAATCTAATCGTGGTATTGTTGCGAAGTCAAAAGCAAGTAAACAGTATAATTCCCTCAATGAGCCATTGAAGCATTCCAAATGAAAACGATGCTTCTCCAACCTCCAACTACTTTCAAACTTTTGAATAAATTTAGCTCCAATATTTTTCTTGCATTATATTAAAGAACATTAATTAATTAATACAAAAAAGAAAAAAGATAAAAAAGGGGCTTCCTTGAACAACACCTTTCTTCACAAGTCCAGCTTTTCAAAAGGGAGGTTTATGATAAAGACAGCAAACAATATTGTTGTTGCAATTTGTTTACTTGTTCAACCATAATTAGCTGTTTCCTAGCTATTGTTTTATAATATTTTCTAAAGTATGTCCTATGGACCATTGGTGTTATAATTCTTATTGCAAGCCTCTTTTCTTGGAAATTCTCCTATTATTATAATATAAAAGAAGCCTTCTTTCGTTTTTTTTTTTTTCATTTTTTCTTTTTATTATTTTTTGAATTTTCTATAAGAAAAAGTAATGGGGTGCTAGGGAGATAAGTATAGGTTAACTATGTGTCATGCTAAGACAAAAAATGCAAGTATTATCTTTAGAATGGGCGAATATAAAGCATATGTAAGTAGCTTCTTAAGTTCATGGTCAAGTCTCAGGGTTCGAGCTTGAAGAGGCGGTGCAAATTACGATGTAGGACAACATTAGGAGTAAGGGGGAAATTTCAATTTTCAATCGAGTGATGAAATGCAGAGAAATAAGAAAGAACACCAATACGTTGACACTTTGCTAGGCAATGAACTTATTATAAACTTTGTTGAGATATAAGAAAACCTCCCCTATAACCGTATAAGAGGTTTTCATCTGGTACAACTCAAGTAAGGATTGCCCCAAATAAAAAATGAAATAATAGTTGAAGGTGTAATCGAAAGCTTGATACTTCTTAATTTCCAATTTAATTTTTCTAATCTAAATATATGAAAAAAGAAAAATGAAAAAGAAAAGGGGAGAAATCCAAAGCCTTCCTGAGAATCAAGATAAAATCAATTGTGCAAAACTAACTTGTTTCTATGAATAAAAACAAGAAAACTAGGGTTAATAACGCCTTTTTAGCAGTTAGAATTTTTTATTTCAAAATAACGTTTCATCTACTATTTTTTATCTTGAATACATATTAAGTATATTAAATATTTTTATAAAAATACAGAATTACGTATATTATACATTTCGTAGGTATCTGTATAATAAAATAAAAAATGAAACACAAATTTAAACATTGAATACAAAATAAATGCCTTCCGAGTAAAAGACGAGTTTTTCATCTTTCAAAAGCCTTACATGGTAAAAACTAAAACATTCCATTTGGAGGATAGTAATTATATGGTAAAACATTCCATTTGGAGCATCATTACTATACATGGTAAAATATTCTATTTGAAACATAATTGTTATACAGATAATGAATTTGCAAGTGCCAATGAGTTAATGATTATTAATTTATAAATTACTATTATGGATAATATAATATTTTTCTTTTTTTTCAATCAACAATACTTAAAAAATATTAATAATCACATCTAGTGAAAATCCAATTTCACAACCGAACTTGTAGCTGACAAAGAAAAAAAAAAGTTATTTATTTATTTATTTATTATTATGAAATCTCAACCAATAATTAGCAATATACTAATAAAAAAAAATGAAAAACTAGAAGAAAAGTTCACCATCTTTGCTGCCTTGGATTTAACATCCTAACATCCCATTATTTCAAAATCAACGGCGATCCTTACTTGTCTCTCCTCTCACAAACCACAGAGAGAGAGAGAGAGAGAGAGAGAGAGAGAGAGCAAAAGAAGCATCTTTTCAGGGAATGAACTTTGGTTTGGTTCTTTTTGAATCGGTTTCTCCACCTTTCTTCCATTTTCTTTCAGATTCTTTCAATTTCTTCTTTACCTGAAAAGAAGAAACAAGAAAAAGTGAAGGAAAAATTCAAAGGGGAAACAGAAAAGCAATGTACTCTTAACAAGATTGGATTTCTGAAAGTGGGCATCTCAGATTTCTGCTAAAGATCAAAAGATTTCAAGTGGGAATCAGGTATTTTAGCAAATGATTAACCTTCTCGAACTGGGCTGTTGAAATTATTGCAAAACATTGAATCTTTGGGAACAGGGTATTAGGCATCTCATTTTACTGCAATTAGATTAGGTTTTTGGAGGCTTGCATCTCGGATTTCTGTGTGGGAATGAATTTCTGAAAGTGGGTTGTTCAGATTGCAAAAGAATTTGGGCGAAAGGTTGTCTCAATTTTCTGGGGGAGATTAGATTTCTAGAAGAGGGCATTTGATATTTTTGGGAAAAAAAATTTAAGATTTGATTTTGGGGATTATTTATATTACTTCAAATATGGCAACAATTGAAATGGAAAGTGTGGAGTGTGTATCTTCATCAGATGGAATTGAGGATGAAGAGATCCAATCATCAGTTTCTTCAAATTCTCATCCACATCAGTATTCTTCAAAGCCTCATAATGTAGTTCCGTCTGGAATTGCCCCCACAAGTGTCCATGAATTACTGGAATGCCCTGTTTGTACTAATTCTATGTACCCTCCAATCCATCAGGTTTGATCCATATATATGTCTTGTTCTATTATTTTTGGTTTCTTGGATTCTTTTGTCTTTTACATTGGTCTAAATTTTTTGTGGATTATGTGTTATCTTGTTGGGAATTGAGGATCTTGTTGTTGTTGATGCAATGTGTGATATATTGATCCAATGGGTAAGAATAATACTTTGAAAATTGTTATGTTTATGTATTTTTCTCAATACATTGGGGGACCACTGAAGTTGATGTTGTAAACAATGGATCCTAGTAGAGTGTTGTGTTTTCTTTGAATACCATCCCTTGCGGAGGAAATCCAAATTTGGGCTTCCTCTTATATAGAATATATGAGTAATTACGTTAACACTACCGGAGGTTTGGCCTAATTACAAAGACATAGCCTGCAGTTTGGGAAATTATAATATCATCCCCTGCAATCAGTTACCTACAAAAACTGAATGGAGCCTGTGTTACAGTGCATTAGATCCCCTGGAAATATAACATATTGGATGAAGCATTATAAGTAGACAATGTTACACAGCCTCTGTTCAGTGTTCCATTAGCTGAACTAACAGCAGGGGCCAGGGGATGTTATTGTAATTTTCCGTGCTACTCTGTGATTTGGCCAAACATCAGAGGGTGTTGAGGTAATTCTCCCTGGAAAATATTAGAAGGGTGAGTATTTAGTTTGCCATAACTATGATGAATCCAAAATGTAAGAAGGGATCTTCAAGAATTTTGTTTGTCTAATAAGGTTCTCTGGATGACAACTAATGCATGAAAGCAATATATTACCTGAATGAGGCTTCTGAATAGAAATGGCAATGAACGGATCAAAATTAATGGTTGTCTTGTACACACTTTGCGTATTTTTGAAATAAATGAGGATGAAGAATGGTTGAATGGTTGTATACATTGAAATAAATGTTTTTGTATTTACATGGTTCTCATATTTTTGCAATAAATGAGGATGAAGTATGGCTGAGTGATTGTATCCGTTTCTGCAGTGTCATAATGGGCACACTCTCTGTTCCACTTGCAAGACGAGGGTGCATAATCGATGCCCTACATGCAGACAAGAGCTTGGGGATATCCGATGCTTAGCATTGGAGAAGGTGGCGGAGTCACTCGAGCTTCCCTGCAAGTACTATTCTTTGGGATGCTTGGAAATTTTTCCGTATTACAGCAAGCTTAAACACGAGGCAATTTGCAATTTCAGACCATACAATTGTCCATATGCTGGATCAGAGTGTGCAGTTACAGGGGACATTCCTTATCTTGTTGCCCATTTGAGAGATGACCACAAAGTGGACATGCACACGGGATGCACCTTCAATCACCGCTATGTTAAGTCTAATCCTCGTGAAGTAGAAAATGCTACGTGGATGCTAACTGTGAGTTTGATATTTTCCCAATTTCTTATACTGTTTGTTAGCAGTTGTGTTTTTGATGTGCTTATTTTGTTTTTTCTTGGGTTTATACCAAAAAACCCCCCAACGTGTGGACTATTTGCATAAAAGCCCCTCCGTCTTACAGATTTCATGAGCTGTTAGCCGCTATTATAGAAATTACTAAGTCAGCGAAAAGATAGATTGAAAACCTATTTTTGCCGAGTATTCTTAGCCAATATGTTGAAGCAAAAATATTGCTTTAGGTGCATGGGATGCTATATTTTCTCCTAACTTATTTTGGTTACATGTTTCATTAGGTATTCCATTGTTTCGGCCAATATTTCTGCCTCCACTTTGAAGCATTTCAGCTAGGAATGGCCCCTGTGTACATGGCATTTCTTCGTTTTATGGGTGATGAAATCGAAGCCCGTAACTACAGCTACAGTTTAGAAGTAGGAGCAAATGGCCGAAAGCTAATATGGGAGGGTACCCCACGGAGCATTAGAGATAGCCACCGTAAGGTCCGCGATAGTCACGATGGTCTTATTATTCAACGAAATATGGCCCTTTTCTTCTCTGGAGGCGATAGGAAGGAACTTAAGCTCAGAGTCACAGGACGAATATGGAAGGAACAACAAAATCCGGATGCCGGTGTGTGCATACCTAATCTTTGTAGCTAAACATTATTAATTTTGTGCTCTTTTCGGCTTGCGTTTCTGCGTGGTTGTGTGTATCCGTGAGAGACGACTGAACGTTTGCTATGTTGTCGACGTTTTGGTCGTTAATATATATCGAATAGCTTGTAACTTGCCTTTGATTGTTAACGGTTAAAATTGCCGAATATTGCCAAAACAATTTTGTGTTTTTTTGTGTTATTGTATACGTAGAGTCAGTGAATTTATATGAGGAATTGCTGAATCGTCGATTTTCCTGTCAAGACATATTTGTTTAGGTACTCAAATTGGATCAGTGATCGATTTCAATTTTTTGTTCATAGTTCTCTTCATGCCATGCATGCATGAGTATCTCAAAATTGCTTTCTTATGGAGGAGTCTTCATGAACTTCATCATGAGATGGAGCAAGCAATTTCTGGAATTCTTCATAAGCAAGATTATTGAGGTGGAAGGTAGATATTTTTTGCACAATTTAGGAATTTAAAGGGAAAATAACGTAAAAAAAATGTAATAAACAACATATGACTTAAAAAGGAAATTTCAAGTTCAGTCAAGTCACTCATTTTATTATTTATTTAATCTTAGGATTGGATTGGTAATGACAATTTATCCTCCCAAATTTAGGAGGAGTGTGTCTTTGTGTGCGTGCGCGCGCGCGTGTATAAATAGGACGTGTTTGGTTAAATTTATTTAAAATATTTTATAAACTTATGTCTTATCTATCTATATTAGAAGATCGGTGATTGACTTAAATTGAGTCAATTTTGATCAAATTCTAATTTTTCAAAATTTTGAATTATTTTTATTTAATAAAAACTTATTTTCTTTTAAGTGGTGATTATTGGTTCAAGTCACCATGATTACAAAATTAATATATTTTCTACACATGATGACCAAGTTATCAATATTAAATAAAAGGAAAAAAAAAATGAATTGGACTATTCAACAAGTCTGATTTCTATTATGTTTAGTGCGTTTTTTCTTTTTTTTTTCTGGGTTAAATAATGTCATTATGTGGGTGGTTACAGGATAGGAAAAAAACCACCTCCACCCATTACCACGCTATCTCATCCCACTCTCTCAATCTCTTGGCACCCTTTTTTTTTTTTCACTAGATATCCGTATTGCTACATATGATAAAAGACATCTTTTTGCTTGGAATTTTCTTGTCTTTGGTAAGCAATTTTATACTTTCAGTGTCTTATCATTTAAAATTTTCACCAATTCAAAAATATTGGTCTGGATAACACATTTGAAATTTTAATATGTTATTTTACTCATATTAGTTGTTCTATGTTTTTCTTTTTCATTTTATTTTCTCAGTTTTGTTGCTTGTGGACGTGCTTTTGAACTAAGGAACTGTTTCTATAATTTATTGAGTTTTTATAATTTTTTTTACATTTATGTTTGGATTTTTATTGAAAATATTTGTAAAATAGTGTTTATTCCATGACAATTGCGCCAAATTAATTTTCTTCATGTATAACTTCAGAGATTTGATTAAACGTTTGATTAATTCTCTACCATTTTCATTATATGTAGAAATAATAAGATTCTTACATATCTAGGGTCATGACTGCACGAGTGGTTAGTTGATCAAGTAAGTGTTGTTTATTTTATGTTTACAGATTTAATAAATTATTGCTATTCTTGGGGTATATGAATATGTTTTAGTTAACAATATGTTTCGAAGAGGTGAGAATGAAAATTATGTAAATTAGAAATGATATATATAATGGAAAAAAAATATTTGTAATTTTCAATTGTTTAGACATGCATTTTGGTCTATGCAAATATTTAATCCGCATGCCTTTTTTCCCCAATTAAAAGCTACCATGCAAATGTCATCTCAATTATTTTTAAATTGTTTGGTTGAAGTTTAATCAACTATACATATCCACTAAGTTCTATACATGAGATTTTATTTACATTTAAACCTTTTGATTACATTTATGATAAGTAATTTTGAATTACCAAATTTATACTAATTTTAATACTAAATTAATACTATTATTATACTATTTTATTCATTTAAAGATACCATGCATTAATTATAATTTAAATAATATATTAACTTATTATTCACTTCAATTAATTTAATCCATGCATAGCACGGGGTACACGCTAGTATATTTCATGAAATGTCTTCTAAAAATTTATTAGATTTAGATTCTATTTTAAAAATTATAAGTTGTTGACGTATTTGGATGAAATAAGTCCTTTTAACTTATGAGACGTTAGTAATGACAATTTTATAATTAAAACGGATAAAACTAAAGGTGCATATTAAGATCTCAAAAATAAGTTAGGAACTCCTTACTTTTTTACAAAAAAGCTTATAAGACTCTAACATATTATTTTGGGAGTTAATAATTTTTTTTTTTTTAAAAAAATTTATTAAACATTTCATGATATCTTATAAGCTCTAAAATATCTTATAAGATATTTTGAAGAGCTTATAAGCTCACCCAAAACACCCTCTTACTTATTTCGTTACATTTTTTTAAAAAAATAACTTAAAAATATTTTACCGGCAATTGAAGCACTTTGTCCTAAAATGAATTTTAGACAAATATTTGGTTAGGTAGCTAGCATGTGCCTGGTGTTCATGACACTTTTGCTAGTTTTTGATTTTTCAAACAAAAAGAGAGCAATGGATTTTTCAAGAAGGAAAAGATGAAAAAGAAATAAAAAAGGGGAAATCAAGGATGCCACTTGACAATGATATTAATTTTCTAATTGTATATTCCATGTGAAATTTGTTGGTAATAGTACAATTACAGTTGAAAATATATATATATATATATATAAAATAGGCCGAGGAGCAGATATCTCGCTCTCTTTAAGGCTATTTAAACCCACTGTAGTAAAGATTTCTCACTGGTCTGGTAGTAACACTCTTGACTAGCTAGTCCCCTCTAGAATACGATAGCCTAATAATATCGTATAATTTAAGTCCGAATTAGGTGTTGAGTCCAAAACTTCAATAAAAGAATACCCCCTTCAACTAGCAAACTCTCTCTAGCTATAAGTGTATATGCTGTATTTATTTTTTGCAAGTGAACACAAGATGGAAACGGTCATTATTTATAGGTGTAAAAAGACTTCTATAAAATAAATGAAAAGAAGTGGGAATGAATATTATCAAAATATGGGATAGTGAGGTAATAATATAGGAGTTATATGAAGATATGAAATAATAAAATAATGTTGACATATGATAGTGAAATAAGTTGAGATCTAGTGAGGTAGTGGCCATAAAATGAATAAAGTAAAATATAATTAACATTTTATTCATTGACCTCATCACATTCTCTTATTAAATTAAGGTAATAAATTGGACAATGAAAGAATGTACTTTTAATATTAAAATATTCATACATCAATATAATTTTACTCGAGGGTAATTTGCTCTCGTGACTTCAAGTCGTGTACAAATATTATCCAAATCATGTAAAAAGTATTACCACATTCTAAGAAAAGTAAAAAGACACAAAAAAGAACTATTATCTTTTGTTTGAAGTCCATAAAGGAGTGGTGTTGTGTTGTTAATATTTCATGTCATTTCTTAGTAAAAAGACACAAAAAAGAACTATTATCTTTTGTTTTAAGTCCATAAAGGAGTGGCGTTGTGTTGTTAATAATAATATTTCATGTCATTTCTTGCTCTTATTAAGGCAAACATATTTCAAGTCCCTATCAAACGAAATAATTATTGGAAAAAGTAATTTGATTCCAAACAACTTTTTTTCCACCTTTCACAATTTGCACATTCCTCTTTTTACTTCCTTTTATCTCGTCTTCTCGAAGGGAAAAACTAAATTACATGCCTTATAATTTGTGAAGACAAGGCCATATCGACTAAAGCCCGGATAAGACTACTCAGGATTGGGTAATCCTATCTATCGCTTGATAACAAAAACTATGGTAAGATTATCAAATTCTTTCATTTCTACATTGGTGTTTGTTATCATATATTATGGTGGATTGACTATGTGAATGACCAAAATGCTCCTTGTGAAGGGTTTTGCGTAATCCCCCCACCCCCACCAAACCCCAATTTCTAAGGACAGTAAAGTCTTTGCATGAAGAAAGAAAAGTTTATCTTGTGGGTTAAATTAGCGATCGTAGTCCTAGATTAGTGATTATCAATTAAGGGTAATTGAGTATGCATTGCATACTCAGCGTTAAATATACGTTGACCCATCAATAATTGTTTATATCAAATGAAAAACTAAAGAGATTAGATCCTCTAATCTAACCTATACTGAAATAATATTTTATGACACGAGTTGTATTTTATGTATGTTCAAATTTGAATAAGCTTATTACATGCCCCTTAAGTTAGGGGTACAAACAAGATGAGCCTGCTCGCCAGCCGAGCTCGAAATAGTTTTAGTTTCGCTCTAATTTATGACAATGATGAGAAAGAGAAATGGTCAAATTTTGCTTAAACATAATAATTACTTCAATGTCTCTTGAAATTTGAAATAATTACAAAATATCTCATGCGATTTAAAAAATTAAAATAACAGACCGTCAGTTCATTTAATGATAGGTTATATAACATTACAATTAGACTCATTGAAAATCTAATATTCTCACTATGATATGATATGTAGACCCCTACTCATGGAGTGTAATTGTAATGTTATATCACTCATTAAATTTTTCGTCAACTGAATTAATTATAGGGATTATGTTGTAGTTTATCAAATCACTGGAATGTTTGTATAACTAAATCAAACCTCAAAATCGGAGTTGACGTAATTATCAATAGGGGATAATTACCTCTACATCGCCTGAGGCTTGACATAATTACTAAGACGGCCTTTGAAGTTTGGATAATTATCATAATATCCCTTATTATTAGTTCAACTGATAGATATTTACAATTACATCTCCTAAAAATTCTGAAACATTATAAGTTGATATTTTATACGAGGGGTGTAATAGCAATTAACATAAACTCGGGGTGTGTAATTATAATTATGTGTCATGCTAAATTAACAATAAAAGATATAATGATAATTATTTCAACCTGAAGAGTATTTTAGTAATTATATCAAAACTCACGGGGTATAAGAGATAATTATCACCATCACTAAACATAATTGTGCTATTGTTGTAAGACTTTTGAATAGTTTTCCTTTGAGTATGAAGTGTGTAAAGTTGATGCGAACTTGACTTGCGATGCGAACTTGACTTGCTAGCAAGTTGGTCCCACCACTCTTTAGAATATGTGGCTCAATTCTTCGGAACTATAACTGTTGATATTGCTTTTAAGGGGGCATTTGATCGGATAAATTGGAAGAAATTACAGCATTTAATCTAGAATAATCTTTTGTTTGATACAGGAGAATAGAAAATCGGGCTGGCCCGATTTTTTGTGAAAGCCCACATAGCTCATATGATTAGCTTTGATTATAATCTCATGTCCCCCCTTTGGTTAGCAACCTTGTGGGAAAGATTAGCTATCAATTTACAAAAAATTCACCCTCTGGAAAATATTTTGATACGATTTTGCCCATCCTTTTGCTCCTTGTTTTCTTAGCTTTCTGTTTTCTCTAGCTTTTGAGTATTATGTCTTTATTCTGTTGATACTTTGGTGTTTTATTAATGAAATTGAATGATTTTCCACCGGCAAAAAAAAAAAGAAGAAGAAAGAAAGAAAGCATTTGTTGGTTTCCAAAAAATTAAAAAAAATAAAAAAAGAAAAAGGGACAAAATTTGGAGGCAACAACAAATTAGATTGAAGGGCAATGCAGTAAACTCGCAACTTAACTATGATAAATGCACATATCAAACAACGGATAGGCAATGATATATTTGATAATCTCTTATGCAATCCATTGCATCAAACAATTGATGAAACTATACAATTTACCCTAATCTCAATTGGGCCAATCTCGGGGAGATTAGGCACATACTCTATCAAACGCTATTAATTTTACAATTATCGGAGATCATCTGACTTCTTACCCATGGTTTCTCTCTTTCTTTCTTTCTTTCTTCTCTATTTTTTTTCTTTGCACCTTAAGTATGTCTTTTTTCTTTCTTTCATTTTTTTTGTTTTGTTTTTTTTTTTGGGAGAGAATCACATCTTAATCTTGCTTAAGTTGTAAGAATTGCTTCCGATGACTCATGGGATAATTACCTCAACACGCCCATAGGTTTAGTCTAGTTATAGAAATATCTCGTATAATTTGAGAAATTACAATCACTTAATATTATAATTAGACCACTTGAAATCAAAACTCCTGAAATTGACTAAGACATCACATGTAGATCCCGTGTTAATTAATCTAATAAGAAGTAGTATAATTATAATTTCTCAAAATGCACGGCATGTTTCTATCTTAGGCCAAATTTGAGGAGGTTTTAAGGTTATTATTATTAAGGATGATTACCATTACACCTTTTACCGCGTTGATTCAGTTAATAGATAATTATAATTACATTATTAGGAGGTGTAATTGTAATTAGGATAAATTACATGCAAACCACCAACTTTTAGTGAAATAATAGAAAACTCCCTCCGTTTTTTCGAATTACAAAAACCACCCTCAAATGAACGGACGACGAATAAACTAACGAAAATTGCTTATGTCATGAATCTATTTTAATATAATACCCAAAATACCCTTACGTGTAGTTTTGTAATTTATTAGGATTTGAAAATCCCTGATATCATAAATGCATGTTGATATAATACCCAAAATACCCTCAGGGGTAGTTTTTGTACTTTATTAGAATTTGAAGGGTATTTTTTGAAAAAAATTTGGGTTATAATAGTTATTTCACAATCGTCCATCACGTTCATGAATGTCAATCCATTTGGGGGTAGTTTTTGTAATTCGAAAAAACTGAGGCAGTTTTCTGTAATTTCACCAAAAGTCAAGGGGTGTGGGTGTAATTTACCCTTGTAATTATGCGTAATAATGAATTAGTGATGGGGAGTGTTATGGTACTTATACAAACCTCAAAGGGTATTTGGGTAATAATATCAAACCTCAAGTGTGTTAGATTATTGTCCCATGACTCATACTTCCTAACACCTAGGTTTTATTTAGCTAGTTCAAGCAAATTAGTGTTTCTCTGACGGAGAGTTGAATGTTGACATCTTGTTTTATGTTGGTACTTTCTGCGTAAGCAAAATCCACACAAATTGCAAACGCCTTTAATTGAAAGCAACTTTTTGCATAATGCAATATATTTTTGCTTGTTGAAAACGTGGTCGGCAAAATTAAGATAGGATTAAATTACACCCACACCCCCTTGACTTTTGGTGACAAAACCCCCCCTCAATTTTTGAATTACAAAAATCACCCCAAATGAACGGACGCTTATGAACGTGACAGATGATTGTAAAATGACTATTATAACTCAATTTTTTTCAAAAAATACCCTTCAAATTCTAATAAATTACAAAAACTATCCTAAGGATATTTTGAATATTATATTAACGTACATTCATGACATCAGCAATTTTCAAATTCTAATAAATTGCAAAAATCAACCCTGAGAGTATTTTGGGTATTATATTAACATAGATTCATGACACCAGGAATTTCTGTTAGTACATTTGCTAGATGCCCGTCCATTTGAGGGGTGGTTTTCGTAATTCGAAAAAACTGAGGGGTTTTCTGTAATTTCATCCAAAGTCAAGGGCTGTGGGTGTAACTTACCCTTTTCTATATAATGAGGAGGAAAGCAAATATTTAATAATGATACGGTTAATTTTGATAGGTGGATATCGCCAAAGTTGATGGGTTGTTTTCACTCTAAAACCCCAAGACACGCCCAGGGTTATGAGGAGCCGACGCTACTTGCTGCTGAAACACCTTGCGAGTATAAACAATGTTATCTTGGGATTTCTTCCTATACTTACTATATCCATGCCTGGTTTTCCATATATATACATATATATATATATATCAATTAATGTTGGCATTTTGTTCTATATAGAGGCTTACAAATAATTATTCATTACAAGATTGGCAAGCCAGCCAAGTTTGATGAAGTTGTGTCACATAATTATGAGCCTTGAATTTTGGCTTCTTTGATTTTTATTATTAGTTTTTCAACTTTTTAACGATCGAAAAACGCTTTAAGTAGTGCTTGGTGAAATAGCTTATGCTTTTGTTAGGAAGAGTTCAAAGTAAAATCTATTAGAATATCAAACCAACTTATGAGGTGCGTTTTGAGAATTTATGTCAACTTTTTCATCAAAAGGGTTATATAAAATCACTATATGATCTTAATTTGGTGAAGCATGAAAAATATTATTTTGAGGGGTCCAGATAATAAATTTTAGTTATTTTTGCAATCTTTATTGTGAAGATTTTATCATTTTTCAGTTGTAGTTACAAAAACGCTCAACTTTTTACTACTAATTTTCCAACTTTTTAAATGAAAATCACTTCATTCCAATGAAAGCAATACCAAACATCCTTTGATTGTTATCCTAATTCTCAGATCATATTCATGTGTTATTTTCACCTTTGAAAATGCTAAAGTGGTGTACTCTTTCGCTGATCTCCTTAAACTAGATATATGACATAATATCTCACTCTCTGCTACTTGAATTTGCCCCAAGATAATTGCATCAACGTTCTTTCAAGTTTGGCCTAACGACA
The DNA here is from genome assembly GCA_014898755.1 of Handroanthus guayacan. Taxonomy (NCBI): domain Eukaryota; kingdom Viridiplantae; phylum Streptophyta; class Magnoliopsida; order Lamiales; family Bignoniaceae; genus Handroanthus; species Handroanthus guayacan. Next base: position 855,707 of record JACFYI010002893.1, read on the forward strand.
GAAATACCCCTTGTAATTTGAAAAATTACAATAACAACTATTGTATATTATAATTAGATGACCTAAAAATATAACAAATTGACAATAGACTCCTTGTTAATTAACCATAGGGAATATTATTTTAATTTTCCAAACCACATGCAGTATTTATATAAGCATGCCAAACTTCAGGGGTGTTGAGGTAATTATTCCTTTGCTATATGGTCCCTCAAATCTTTATTATTCGATTTGGTGTATGAGTTTATGCCATGCAGTCACAGTGAGTGACGTAGAGGCTTTATTCGAATTATTCAAGAAAATAAGCAGTTCCATCATCGATGATGGCCTCATTCACAAGGTTCGTTGTCCGAATAAGACACTTCATAATCTTTTCTTCTTCATGGATAATTACCTCAACACCCCTCGGGCAATAACATTCTCAATTATTTGGAAAATTATAATAACATTCCGAATGCAAAAAACTTAACAGGTTGAAAAATACAATAATACATCTTGTGATTTAGAAAATTGCATCATTGTAATTTTTCAAACCCACAAGAATGTTTCATCAAGTTTTTTATAAGCTGAACTAACATGGGTGTTAATTACCTCTACAATCCCTAAGGTTTACCATAATTATCAAAACATATCCTAAGTTTGCATAATTACTATTATACCCTCTATTGTATAGTTCAACTAATACACAATTACAATTACACCCCCTAAACGTATGCAGATATCATAGTTACACTCCCTTATCTAGGTGGTCTATTTGTAATGTTTAAAGTCTTCAGTAGATGTAATGGTAACTATCCAAATCTTAAGGGATATAATGATAATTATATAAAACTTATGGGGTGTTTTGGTAATTATATAATTTTTCAAACTGCATCAATATTTCGTTAAGTTTTTTGCCCGTTGAACTAAGGGATAATTACCTCAACATCTATTGAGGTAATTTGACATAATTACCAAAATATTCCCTGTATTACCATTATACTCTTATTGTTAGTCAGTTGACGGATAATTACGATTACATCTAAAAATCTTGAAACTTTACATGTAGATTTGTAATTATCTACAGGTGATAAATTATCTTTAGTTGAACTTATGGTAGAGGGTGCAATAGCAATTATCCAAACCTCGAGTCGCCGAGCCCAGTGGTCTGGGCCTGTAACCCTAGCGGGGGTGAGGTCTCTTGGTCGAAAACAGTTTATGCTGCATCCTAACTCTAGATCGGGGGTGGGTTCAAGACCACCGAGGGTAACCAAATCAGTTTGGGGACGATCTCCTGCTTTGTAAAAAAAGGGGGAAAAAAAAACTATCCAAACCTCGAGGGGTGTTTTGGTAATTATGCCAACCCACAAGGGGTGTACAGGTCATTACCCCTTGAATTAACGGCATGGGTTCTTGTAATTTTTCACATCATAAGAGATATTCTTGTAATTAATTCAAACCTCAGGGATGATGAGGTAATTATACCTAATGTTTTCCCCCCGTTTACTTAGCAACTTTTATGTGAACTTATCATCAGGAAGAATTCCAGCTAGCACTCTTTAGGAACAGAAACAAGAAAAATCTGTTTGCAGACAGGGTAGGTTAATTAATATGTGTACAACTTCATTAATATCTATACATACTTTGTAAGAATACGTGTCCTTGTACTGATAACATAGGTGTTTTGTATGCTTCCATACGTAGATATTTCATTTGTTCGATTACAAACGCAATGGAGTTATTGAATTTGGAGAATTTGTCCGATCTCTAGCTGTGTTTCATCCTGATGCACCACTTACAGACAAAATTACATGTAAGGATTGTATTTAGGGATAATTGCCTCGATATCCCCTGAAGTTTGCCCTAATTACAAAAATATCCCCTGTGGCTTGAGAAATTACGGTAACAATTCCTGAAAAAATGTAAAAAATTGACTAAAACATTATAAATAGATCTCTTGTTAATCTCATAGAATGTTATAGTAATTTCTCAAGCCACGAGGAGTGCTTTGGTAATTAGGCGAACTTCAGGGATGCTGCGGTAATTATCCTAATACTTATCTAACCATACTTATATTTGAAATAACTCCTTTTTTTTTTTTTTTTTTTTGGACTAATTGAATAATTTCTGGCAGTTTCTTTTAGATTGTACGATCTAAGGCAAACAGATTATATTGAGAGGGAAGAGGTAGGGTTTTTACTTGTTCTTTTGAAACCTTAAATTTAATTGATCTTGGATTGTGATGTAAGATTATTTGTTCTTGCAATTCTAGAATTATTATACCCTTCTTATGGTGATTTCTAGGTTTTCCACTTATGAATTTGGCTTCTCGCAGTCAATGTTTTAAAAATCAGTCAGTTCGATTGATTCGATTAGGAATCAACAAGCTCTTCGAACCGATTAAACTAATAAAATAATTTATTTTCTTTTTATTTGAAATCTTCCCAAAAATCGGAACTATAATCCTCTCAAAAAGATTAATAAAAAAAAAAAAAGAAAAAACGAAAAAGATGGTTTTCTTTTTCTTTTTCTCCCTTTTCTAATATTTATAGCAACTTGTCTTCTCTTATTAATTACCTTTGTACGCTATTTGAAAATATGATCATACATTCTTACTAAGATATTTCGCGAATGAACCAGTGCAAACCAACCAAAATCAATAAAAAGCCAAAAAAATCGGGGAAAAAAAAAACTTGATTCTTGGTTTAGCTAATTTTTTGTTTCTTTTTTTCAAAAATAGAAAAGGAAATTCGATAATTCAATCATATTCAGTTGCTCTAATTTCAACTATTCAACCTCCGCACTAAAATTTGACTATTTTTAAATTTATATTTGAATATTTATGATTGAATACAACTTGTGAAAAATATCACAACAAGTGTTTAATTTTTTATTATAATTTTTTATTCATAATTTTAATATTAATTGCAATAATATTTATTATATTCATGTACATCATTATAATGTCACACAGGTTCAATCAGTTGTCACACTTGTCAAATTAGTAGAAGCTATTATAACTAGTAAGATCGTCTATTGATTCAATTTCTTGTCCGATTTTTAAAACATTGCCCAAAGTAACCCAAATCTTTAATAATTTCTTTTTCTTTCCTCAATGAAATGAAAGTGCTTTTTTTTGTGCCTATAAGCTCACACCTACTTGTGTTTAATTTGACAGTTGAAAGAGATGGTACTGGCAATACTACATGAATCCGACCTTGTACTTTCAGACGATATTGTTGAAATAATCGTGGGCAAGGTTAAGATACTCTAATTTGTCTTATAGGTCCTTTCGATCAGCTTATAAAATGTTTAAAATATTTCATAAGATATTTAAGAGTTTATAAAATATCACAAAATGTTTGATAAAATATTTTTAAAAGGATCTTATAAGCTTAGAAAATTAAATGGTAGGACTTTATTATAAGCCTTTTTTGAAGGGTTAATTACACCATACCCCCTGTGAAATTCGGAATGAGCACCATAAACCTTGTGATTTTAAAATTAGCACATCAAACCCTGTGAAATTTGAAATTTGCACCATAAACCCTGTGATTTTAAAATTAGCAGACTAAACTCTGTCTTTTTAAAAATAACACACTAAACACCCGAAATTTACATATTGACAAGGGGTGATTGGCGCTATTAAACAGAAAGATAGGGTTTAATATGCTAATTTTAAAATCACAGGATTTATGATGCAAATTCAAATTTCACAGGGTTTGATATGCTAATTTTAAAATCACAGGGTTTATGGTGCTAATTTCGAATTTCAAAAGAGTTATGGCGCAGTTATCCCTTTTTTGGAAAAATGTAAGAGGTTTCTAATTTATTTTTAAGAAGATCTTGACATGCTCATTCAATTTTAACCATATTATTTACAAATTTGTTATTACTAACATTTCATAAGTTCAAAAATCTTGTTTCCCAATATTTTAATAACTTATTTTTATCATAAAATCTAATATTTTATTGGCTTCAAAAACGTTTTATCAGATTTTTCAAATATCCTAAGCCAAACAGGCAAACGCCCTCTCAATCCTTTTCATTTTCTTTGGTTTCTTCATATGTTTTTTCTTTGGGCTGCAGACCTTTGGTGAGGCAGATACAAAAGGTGATGGAAGGATTGACTTAGATGAGTGGACGGATTATGTATCCAAGAATCCATCTCTTATGAAGAACATGACACTTCCACATTTGAAGTAAGTTTGATGAATAGTGCTTTATTGATTATAATCGTGTGTGTCATTGAACATAGAGGTTCGATTGGGTGTGATATTCGATGGGGTTTAATTTGTCTTTAAAAAATGCTTCTAAGTGTGAAAGAGGGGACCTCATTATATCAGTTGTCTGAAAAATTGTGGACTCCTTAGATATGAAACAAAAGTAATTATCATTATACAAAATGTGTGACAGTGGAACAATACTTCGATGATGACTTTTCATTTGCTAAACGTAGCGGCGCGAAGAGTGAGAATGGGAAATTAAATCCATTTGGTCTCTATGTTCGTTGATGCACCTAATTGGCATTAATTACATATTACAATGCTGAAATACTAAACTTGGGTTTATTATAGAGATAATTACTTCAACACCCCTTGAAGGTTTGGCCTTATTACATAAATATATCATGTGATTTGAAAAATTACAATGACACTTTCAGCTGACAGAAAACTTAATAGAGCCCATGTAACTTTTTTCAATCCATATGTTAAATTTTCAGAGGAATTTAATTATATTTTATACAGATTCTGTTAAATTTTCCATTCATTGAACTAA
>JACFYI010002893.1:872554-903249 GCA_014898755.1 Handroanthus guayacan
CTCTCCAAAGTATTTTTCAATATTTGAAACTTGAACAAGGTTACCCTTTCTATATTATTCATCATTCCTTATCTGAGGTTCGTCATACCTTCTCACAGATGGATAACAGAGGATCTGCTCGACGAGGACTCAACTTTGAAGGTGCCCTCAAGCACAACTGCGGCCACATTGATGCCGAGGATCAGCTGACTGGAGCAGAGTGGCTCATTAGGCAAGGGTTAGCTAAACCTGATCATATCGGATTATATGGATGGAGTTACGGCGGGTACCTATCAGCTATGACGCTCTCAAGGTTTCCCGAAGTTTTCAAATGTGCAATTTCTGGTGCTCCCGTCACGTCATGGGACGGATATGATACTTTTTATACCGAAAAATATATGGGTTTACCTTCTGAAAATGAATCGAGCTATTTGCAGAGTTCTGTAATGCATCACGTGGACAACATGAAAGGGAAGCTCTTGCTCGTTCATGGGATGATCGATGAGAATGTGCATTTTAGGCACACTGCGAGGCTTGTGAATGCGCTTATTGCAGCTGGTAAGCCTTATGAGCTGTTGATTTTTCCAGATGAACGTCACATGCCGCGCCGACTTAGGGATCGTACGTACATGGAGAAGAGGATATGGGAGTTTATACAGAGAAATTTGTAGGTGACTTCTTCTGTAGTGATGTTTTTGTTACATATTGGAGATGAGGATCTTAGATGTTGTTTGGGAAGATAAAATTTTGGATGCTCAATCTTTGATTAGAGGCATTCTGATTTTCGTTTCAACTTGAACTTAGAAATGCACCTTGTATCCCAAAATTTCATCTAATTGATCTATGTATCATGATGTAATAAAGTCTTGTTCTTTGGCATGGTTGTAAAGAGCCTGAGTTTCTAACCCTAGCTCCCCTTAACGGCCATTCACTAAAGTAGTGTTTATTGCAAACTTGATTTGTGTGTGCATAATAAATAATATATACTAAAATATAATGACTGCTTCATTTGTGGGTATTTGATAATTGGAATATGATTGATTAATATATTTTATCTAAATATATAAAAATATATACATAATTTAATAGAGTTAGATAGATTAATGGTTTTGATTTGTAATTGTTTTTGAGTGGTTATAGCGATGAGTTATTATTAAAGGGCACTTTAGATATAACATATAAAAACATATTATCACGTCATATTATAGAATAAATACAAACATAAATGTATATATAGTGATTTGGGTTAGAGATAAGTTATCTTTCATTAGGTCAACTAATGAGAGACTTGACTCTTTTATTAAGATATATGACAAGTGACAATAATAGATTAGGCTAGTTAGGATGTGTTTAGTACTCTTTGATGTTTAAGTCAAATTCGGGTACTGAAATCAATGAAGTTGAAGCAATAGTTGTAATATGAACGTCTGTACATTTGACTTTTGCAGTTGGATAAAAGAAAAAAAAAATGTACTAGGTCCCGTGACACCATTTCATATTTGTTTTATTCAAATGTCATCTCAATTCATGATTTGACTCAAGTTGAGTTGAATTGGGTTAAATTTACACAAAAAGCCATCAATTCTATATTATAGTTAACATTTTTTTGGTGCTCTTTTATTGATGTTTATACAGAGAGTTAAACTTAGATAATACAAAATTTGAGTTACAAGACATCCATCTTAACATAAATAGTTGAATTTGGAATTCAATGCAAGTTCAGAAAATAAGTGTTAATTTATGCACTCAAAAAGCTATAATTTTTTACTTTTTTTTACACTGGAAAATAAAATGGATAAAAAATCAAGAATAAAGTTGAAATTTAATTAATAAGTTCATAGACTATGTCCCAATTATATCATTTTCCATCATAGTCAATTTATTCATAATTTCACATGGTCACTTGTCCATCGCACACATGGTGTGGGTCACACCATTTGTTGCCCCCACCAAAAATTTTATTGTCAGAATTTAAAGCCCCACCGACGTAGTCCACTATTGTCAAAGTCAACCGATAACATAAAGTACTAACTATTCTTGCCCACACCTTCTAAACATTCCACATTTTAATTTCATTCAACTTCACTACATCATATAAGTACACAACACTTCGAAATTACAACTTTTGCAACTTATAGTGTATAACTTAATTGATCGAGAGCAATACTCTCGATTCTTCCACTATTATTGGATCGCGAAGGATAAATTGTGGAGGAAAAGAAAAAAAAAAAACAGAGACAAAATATCATTGTGGAATAACTCCACTTACTTAAAGGTTAGAACGTAAAAAAAAAAACCTATATACTGTATTAGGGGAACCAAAGCCACATTAGTGTATTGCACGTATAAGACCAGTGTTTGATTCAAGTTGTGAGGCCCGCCACGAATGCCACCCCAGTGGAAGGCAACCATGATGATCCGTAAATGAATTGTGCCACAGTAAACTTACTAGCCTCCGCCGTGGATGTGATCACACGATACCCGGGCCATTTCACGCGCTGCCCTAATGCACTACCGGGTCCATAGTTCATATACTCCCCGTAATACAGCGTCTTTAAAGCAAATTCCCCGTTCCACTCTAGCCAACCCCGAGGATGAATATGATCACCCAAGTAGGAAAGCATGTACACTGTCCTCGAATAGAGCTTCCACGGCCGCCCTAAGTATGTCGGGAAGGCGCCTTTAGCTGCCTCGAGATCCGGTTCTGCCACGATCCTGCAAGCATGGATTGAAATACCTGTGTTTTGGTTAGGATCCTTGCGGTTTTGTGCTGTGATGGTGTTCTTTTGAGATGGCATTGGTTTTCGGGCGTGCATAGTACAGTTTTGGAACACGACAGCCGCGTTTCCAAATATGAAGTCCACTGTGCCATATATATCGCACTCGCGATAAAACTGTCTTTGCGAATGTGTGTATAGTGTGTCTTGATATCCTATGACGCTGCATCTGTATACAACAGCGTGATCAGCGCCGATGCGAAGGGCGACAGCTTGATGCTTGCTTGGTCCCGCATAATTCTCAAATGTTATGTCCCGGGCGATGAAACCAGCACCAGTTGCAGCTGTATGTCAAGAATAATAAGTTTATTTACATGTTATAATATGCAAATATTAGGAGGGAAAGGGACATAGATTTAGTGAAAAGCATCTTTAATAAAAATTGAGAAAGATTTGCGTCATAAGTAAGATCAAGACAGAATTTTCTCAGTTGGCATCCTATGTTAAAAGTTGCATTAAAAGAATGATGGATTATATGCCACTTTGAGATTGAAATCAATCATGATAAAGATCTAATGTTTGTATGTAACAAGAATCTTGAGGAAAGGAGAAAGAATAAGTATCCGAAAACAAAAGTAAATTGTACAAAGAATAAAAGTATGCAAAGTATGGAAAGTATGGAAAGTAAAGAAAGAATTTTCTTGCCAATTTTCAAGGCCATAACATATTGCTTGATACAAGTGGGGGCCAAAAACAAAGCATTTTGTAGATCCCATTTGATAATAAAGTTAACCAAAAGCAAGTGATCATTTCAAACTTTATGCGTTACATAATTAAGTATAATTTATATATGTGCATTTTTTATTTCTAGGTTTTACTAAATACTCAATGTGTGCACATAAAATGATCGACATATATATTACATATATATTAAATTATAAAATAGACTTGTTGTTTTTGTGTACTCAATAGTTAAAATATAATTAATATATTTAATATAAATATATAGATAATATAACATAAAGAGATAAATTAGTGGACCATGACTTTTTTTTAAAGAATTGTAGAGACTATTTAAATGAGTTCATATTAAGAATTACTTTAAAAATAAAATAAGAAAACAGACTACCAAAGTAACTACTTTAGGGTCTCACTTTTTATGTATGGTATAGATATAGTTACAGAGATTGTAAAGTGGTTGTAATGGATTGTTACTGGATTACAGATAATGAAATGCTGGTTTCTTTTTTAATTTATAAGCTATAGTTATAAGGTCTACCAATATTAAGCAAAGTGACCAACTTGCTAGCGAGCTCTTGATTTGGTATAAGGGGGATCTCATAACTAAGGGTCTATGGGTTTGATTCTCGTCAATATTTGTGAGGTTTTTTCTACTAAATAGTAGCTTTTTTATTTTGTATCGTATAGAAACTTTGTTTGAGATTTTTTTATTTTTTATTAATTATTGATTTTTTTTTTTCAAATTTTCTTGATCTAATGTATTGATAATTTAATATATTAATCGTTTCTCCAATAAAAGAAAAAAAAAAGTGACCAATCCTAATATCAAGATAAGTGATCCAAATTAAATAGTTCAAGAATAAAAATGAAAATAACAAATTAAAAAAAATATGTCCGGGTTAGGACATAAGAATAAGGGAAAGCGAAAGTGTGTGTTCCACAGTGTTAAGAAGTCACCGTGATAACCACGTTTCATGTTCTAATGCATTGCAAATGACAAACTGCCCATCATTTTCGGGCCACAAATAAGAATAATCGGAATAAAGGGGGAAAAAGGTAAATAGTGAAAAAGTAAGGGAAAAGGCCAAAAAAAGGCGAGGAAAAGGAATTTTACCAAATGACGCGGTATGGAAAGTTGTCATTTTATCTTGCACGTTTTTTCCTCCTGTAATGACCGTTTTGCCCTGGCCATCTCCAATGAACATGATATTAGTCTTCTTCCTTCCCACCTTCAAGTTATCTTCCTCGTACCTACAATAATATTGAAGAATAAAAAAGTCTTATGGTGATATATTTTTATTTTTCGTATTCATAAAGTGCTACCTGTAAAATATTACTCACGCAGTGGTAACACATGAAAATCGAACTCTGCACCTCTCTTATAAAAAAGGGGAGATAATTTTATCCTTTTGTTTCATCAAAAGGATGGTGAAATAACGGTATGAGTATATATTCATAGAAAAACTAGTAATTTTCCACATTGTCACCATGTATATCTAAAATATTATTTGAAATTAATAGTGAATGAGTGGTTGTAATTAAAAATAGTAAAAGATGATTTAGTTTAAGAATAAAACTCGAATTATGAAAATTGAGGTTAGAATCCCCTATTACAATTCGAGTTTTATTTTTTATTCCAGTATTATAAGTACGTAACAAGTGTATTACATATTTTCTTACAAATACATAGTATGGCATCCAAACTGTCTTTTTTTGACCCAAACTGACGTTTCCTTTTATAATAGTATACATATTAATAAGAAGATATAACTATATGCATATGCATGTGTTAGTTACGTAATGATGTGAAATAATGATAATTTTTTAATAATACTTATGATAGAAAAATAAATAGGGAGAATGAAATTTGTCCTGAGGAAGGGAAACCAAATTAAATCATGTGAACCAATAGAATATAATAAGTTGAATTTGGAAAAATATCATAATCACGAGACTATGTAAAAATAGAAGCGAATCATTGATAATTTATAATAATTTATATAATTATTATTAATATGATTACAGTTACCATCATGATTTAACTGAAGTCAATATTCCAATCGAAAAGCATGAAAAAAATGTTATCTTATTTTGACGAGTAATTAAAGAAAATATAATGACAGGGACTTTGAAGTCATTTAAATAATTATGAAAAAGCAATTAAAAAAAAGCTCAACCAACCAAAAAGAACCATAGCACTTTTTCCCAAACTTTTTCAAACTAGATGTGAACTTACCTTCCTGCCTTCACGTAGATAATAAATCGCCGATTACTGTGCTCCGGCGCCTTTTTGATCGCCTCTGCAATCGTTTTATACGTTCCGCTACCGTCTTTTGACACGATTACATCGGCATTAATCGCCGACGCCGGCATATCCAGCAACATTCGTTCTCTAGAGGATAACCAAGCCGGAAATTGTTCGCTGCTTAATAATCTCCGCCGGCGATTCTGTACCGGAATACCGGAGAAATCGCCGTCGACGCCGGAGGAGGCGTAAATAGCGAGACAATTGCTAATAAGCTCGGATAAATCCTTTAGCCTATCGGACATTTGATTTTTAACATCGCCGTTCAATTCATCGAAGCCTTCTGTGCAGGTGTCCTGGTTAGTTAACGCGGCACTGAGCCAGGTTAACACGTCCTGAGTCGAACCGGCCGCTGCGCCGCCGGGTGCGATGGAGGTGAGCGACCCAGCGAGGAGATCCACCGAGTCACCAAGGAGCTCTAAGCAGTCCGTATATGCCGACCTGAGGTAGCAATTAATTAATTAACAGAGTAAAAAATCAATTAATTATGTACACCAAATTTCATTTAAAATTAGTTTCAATGAATTACCTGACATGAGGATCCATACCAAAATTACTGATCTCGGATGCGAAATACAGCGCGCGGCCGACTTTTTGAAGAGTCATATTGACGGAAATGTGCACAAGGTCTTTATCGGAGGCGGTGATCGCGCCGGGAAACTCGAGAAGAGAGTTGAGACAGATTGTCGGGTACAGAGTTCGGCTACAGGTTCGAGACATGGCTTGAGAAGGCTGCAGCCGTGCTCCGCGGGAATTTGCTCTGATTCGGATGACGACCACGAGCGCGGCGGAGATGGCCGATGCCACCAGGAGCGTGGCGGCTACGATGAGCAGAATCTTGAGTTTGGATTTTTTGGGTGCGGGAGTGCGTTTGGGGGCTGTGGTTCCGATTGAGGAGCCATCAGGCTCGGTTTTTCCGAGCCTGCCATACTCCATTGGCTTAGGCTAGGTAATATGCAGAGAAACAAGAGAAGTAGAAGAAAATATGGGTTGTTCGTCTAGCTATGGAAATGGAGAAGGTCGCTGGTTATAGAGGGGCATATGGAGTGGGTTTAAAAGTGTGGGATGGTATATACGGCCGGTGGAAGTGTGTGTATGTGTGTGTTTTTGGACACGTCATATCATGAAATTTATGTTAGTTATGAATGGTAAATTATAGGTTAGAGTATCACTATTCAATTCTATAGTTCACTTCCATTATTGATTTGGATTTAGGGTTCATCATTTGAAGTAGATTTGGGTCAATCTGATCTGTAAATTATGGTGGTAGATATCATATCGGTTGCCTGGAACCTGAAAACATAAAAAACTTTTGGGGCATCATTTGGGGGTTGGTCAATGAAAATCCTTTGATAATCAAATTAGTATGCATTTAATTTCAGAGTAATAAAAGAGTATTTGAATATAGCTAAAGATTACACTATTGATATAGTTTGGTCAGTATTTTATAAGACTATAAAGTATAAAAGACTTGCAATAGTAACCTTGCATAAACTAAGTCATTATATCTTTCCTAGATGAATAGACGAGATTCTTGCATATCAAGGTAGGGCCAGGTTGTCAAAGAAGTTGGCCGAATTGGTTTGTGGGGTGAAATTTTCCACAAGCTATTTGGATTTAAACCTCTTTTGGGACATACGCCCGTCGCATAGGGTGTGGTTAGTGCAACTTACCGAGTCCATGTGAATTGCATGTTACTGTATGAGCCCGAGATTTACTCAGAGGTCACTGTTGAGGTAGGGTCAGGTTAATCGCATTCTCATTGGTGAATATTGGGCAGTTTGGCTGCTAGCCCAACCTAAAAGCGAATAATTTGGTCATTTTATGACTAAGCACAAGCTAAACAAATGATATAATGTCTGAAAAATAGTTCGTTTTACCTACTTTCTCCTATTGTTTAAATAACCAAAAAATAATATTTTATGAACCAATCTTTATCCAAAAAAACTAGAGAAGTGTCATCACACTCACACTCGTGACATGTAAAGTTCTATGAAAACATACATGCAAACAATGTATCTTAATGCATGGTAAAATAAAACATTATGAAAATGACATAGTTACTATAGACTAATAAAAGATAATATGTCCATCAAATTATTGTGTATTCTTGGAGACGTGGGTGTAGTTTGGTGTGAAGTCGATGTCCAAGGATTAGCTGGATTCTACTAGTTTGGACTTAAGAGCAATTGCTACTGGTGACCAATGTAGTAGATTATGAAAGTCTTTTGGTGTTTTCTTCTTAGGTTCTTCATAACTTTTTTCCTTTGTTTTTTGGTAGAAAACTGACTTTCTGGTTTTAATTATTACAACCTTTGTGGGAACAAAAGCTTAATGACAACTTGATGATGAAGGTGAGTTGGTTTGAAGTTTTTTTTTTATTGCTTTTTTTTTAAAATTTTTAGTTTTGATATTAAATGAGTATTCAATAGATTTTTGTCTTTCTTTTTGAGAAAAGAAAAGATTAAGTTTCGTATTTGATATTCGATGGATTTAAAAGGTTTAGCTCAAATAGAGTGAAAAATTTTGTCAAAATTATCCAAGTAAAAATAAAAAATTTTATTCTCAGTGCTCATGATACTTGATGTTATTTTAAACAAGAATTTCTTATCGAATACACGACAAAGTTAAACAATACCTAGATAGGGTTAGGTCTCCATGTTAGGCGTTGTGATACTAAGTATTGTCTTACATCAAAAGAACTAAGTAACTCGAGATGATTGACATACTTGAGACTAGCTTTTACTTTTTGAGGCACCTTTTCCGAGGCAACTTTCTAAAATAAAATACCCCCCATCGGATGTGATAGTAGGATAATACAACGATTGAGCTCCATGTTTGATGATGTACTCAATCATCATCAAATCTATACAATAGATGTTGAAATGAAAAATCCCCCAAATAAATAAATAAAAAGCTATTTAGTACCCGAATCCAATTCTCTAAGCCCAAAAGAAGATTATGGAATGGTATAATTATGGGAAACAAATCTAATCCAACTAACTAATTAATTGCTTGAAATCAATAAGTTAATGAAAGATTCTTTGCTTAGCCTGATTATTCTATTCCTGTATGAGGTCACATCACTTAGTTATAGAGGAGCACTTGCAAGCTTTTTAGTGATGATTCTAGTAAAAGCGCAATATGGCTTTTGCTTAAGTTGCTAAAGTTGAAGCTTTTAGGGCTCAAAATTCAAGAGTTAAGTTACAGCTATAGCTTATTAATTTTGTTTTTTTTGTATAAGTACACCAAAAGGGGGGGAAATAAAGAAAGAAAGAAAAAGGGAAATAGAAATATAGAAAGAAAAAATAAAAGGGGGGAAAAAAAGAAAGAAAGAAAAAGGGAAATAGAAATATAGAAAGAAAAACTAAAAGGAGGGAAATAAAGAAAGAAAGAAAAAGGATAATAGAAAGATAGAAAGGAAAACTAAGTGGATATAGTACAATATCCATATCAAGTTTATTGCATTGGGCCCAAAATGGACCAAGGAAAATCGACTAAGGAAAAAAACAAATCATTCCACCAATCATATCAATATGCTTGGAAAATTATATATGGAATTTTTTTTTTTTTAGGCCTAAAATTATTTATATGGGTATCTTCTTAAATCTTAATCATAGTTTTATATTGGCTATATAAACAACTTTATTCATAATTGTTGAAAGAATTTGCTTAAATAAGTAAAACTGTACAAACATTCTTAAAATCGTCATACTTAATAAATAGTGCTGAAAGAACATCTATGTAATTGACAATTGTAAATGCACATGACACATTTTTAAAAGGATTACTTTACTTTATATAAATATTTTCATTCCTATTACGGATTATAAAGTAACTTTCTCAACATTTACACAATCTAAAGTTTCATTACCTTTCACTTACAAAAAGATAATACTTTGGTGACAAAAGCTATCGAGGGACTTGTTTACCTCACTAAGTAGCAACCTAGTTTAGTTACGAAACTAGTCCTTCACTAGTCCTTTGCAACGTCCGTTGATGTCTTTACAGATGGAATAACAAGGAAGTTCCCTCGTTAAAATATGATTTTCCGGTAACGCTTCTTAATATGAGCTCAATCACAATTCTTTTAATTCAAACCAACCTACTCAAATGAATCAATTAACATACTTTATTACATTAGTCATCCAATTAAAACTCAATTCATTACTTAGAATAGTTCATGTCCATGTCACTTAAAAATTTCACCAACCATATAGATAGCTAGTTATTATTAATTAATGAAGCGATATATATTTGTACATGAAATGACAATGGGAGTGGCTCCCATTCTATTATCCCAAACCAGCTGTGCAATAGCTTTCGTGTCATAATTTGATTTTCCAAAGTTATCGTTTCATATATTTATATAAAAAATGTTATCGTTTCATATTCTATGATTATTATTCGTCCAACATATGCTATGGTCCAAAATTAATATCAATTTACAATAATTATGGAAACTATTGCATGCGTCACATCTTCGCAATCACCCTAACGCATGGCATGGAATAATATAGCTATATAGGTAGGTGTAGCTTCGATGGTGATAAATTGTCACCAACCAATAAGTATAAATCTTTATAACTTAAGAGGATAATTATCTTGACAATCATTGAAATCCGAAAAATAATCAGTATATCCTTATCATTAGTCCAGTTGAAGAAATTTGTATAAGGTTTCAATTATGCCTCATGAAATTTAAC
The DNA here is from genome assembly GCA_014898755.1 of Handroanthus guayacan. Taxonomy (NCBI): domain Eukaryota; kingdom Viridiplantae; phylum Streptophyta; class Magnoliopsida; order Lamiales; family Bignoniaceae; genus Handroanthus; species Handroanthus guayacan. The sequence goes on from JACFYI010002893.1 coordinate 883,003, forward strand.
ATACTAATCAAAACATTAATTAATTAAAATTCAGTGTTGGAGTCAGACCTAGTATTAATGTGGGTATCTCTCTTTCCCGGGTAGGGGCTGCAACTCAAATTAAAGCCATGAAACAAGTAGCTGGTTAGTTAAAATTGAAAGTAGAGTAACTTGTAGAATTAGATATCTTCACAATTTGCTTGACCTTGATAAAGCTACTCAGAATCAATTGGCAGGGTCTATTTGTAATTTAGTGAATATGTTAGATTCCTATGATGTAATTATGATGTTATATTAGTTTTATTAAGTTTTTCATCAACAAATGTAATGTTACACGTAATCTGTTAAGTTTTTTGTTATTTGAACTTACGATGCGGGATATTAATGACAACTATCAAAATCTAATGGGATGATTTAATAATTATGTCAAATTTGATGAGATGTTGAGATATTATAAACTTTAAAAACACAATTTCAATCTTCAATTTCATTTTATAAATAATAATAAACGAATAATTATATATAAAAAAAATGTCTTATACTATTAAATGCATGCATGTGCGTTTAATAGTTAAAAGTACAACTAATATGTGACTAATGATAGGAATTATGAAGTGACCAAAATGATATGAATTATGAAGTGACCAAGGCATGTTTCTAGTAGATCTATCTAACTACCTATATATATATATATATACACATTTATATATATTTGTAGTAAATTTGATTATTGGTCTTATCTAAATATATCCTAATTATTAAATTATAAATAGTTTATGAAAATACAATAATATCATATATATATATATTTGTATAATTATTATGTATGATTTAATAATTCCTAATCTAGTTAATATATTTTAATTAATTGAGATGCTTAAATTATAATTTTTTCTATGAATTGTTAAACTAAAAGGAATAATATGTGTTTTGCCTCAAATTTGTGGTTGTGTGGGTCCATTTTTCTCATAATGTTTTTAAGGCATTAATATTTAATATTGTCCTTGCTTAGGTGAAAATATTTAACTAATTTGTTCCACTTTATCACTATCATCATTGTAGCTTGATTCATAAAAAATATCTACACCATAATATATATTTTGTTTTTTATTTTTAACTCAATCAAAGGTAATTATTGAATTTCTCCACTATAATCAAGATCCAAATCATTTCAAGTGTTTGCGTCAAAGGAAGACATATTATGTCCTAATTAGTCGGTGACACGTCATGGGATTTTGCAATTTGTGCAAATTCACTATTTTCTTTTTATTTATTTATTTATTTATTTAATTTTTCTACAACTATTGTTCTACTTATATATATATATATAAACTTTTTCAATAATGATTGATTATTGCCATGCTAGTTATCGAATTTGAGTTTAAAAATATTGAAATTTATGCGATTTTAGTATTAAATGCACTAAATTTTCAAAAAATTCACATTTATCAGGGGTGATTGTTTATAAAAAAAAATTCAATTGCTCTACATTAGTAATTTATACTCTGCATTTGGCACCCCCTAATAATATTGACGATGGTCTCAATATTTAAGATCTTATTATAAACTCTTTTTTCCAAGGTTTTACAATTTGGAAATAACTATCATGTAACTTTTTTGAAAGTATTCATTATTTTATAGTAAATAAGGATATTTGTCTGAACAGTTCTTGATATTTGACCCAATTATAGAAATATCCTTTATGTTTTGAAAATTATAATAACATCCCTATTGTGTACAGGACACTGCAAATAGACCTCTTGAAATCTAACATATTCATTGAGACATTGCAAATAAACTCCTGACCTTAGATGTTATTATAAATTATAATTGTTAAATCATAGGAGAGGTTTTTGTAATTTGGTTATACTTCAAGGGATGTTAAGGTAATTATCCCTTTTAAAATTTAGACATAAAAATATATTTACATTATATTTAATCGTTCTTTTTTTTGGGTTAATTACATTTGATTACCCTTTGAGATTGTGAAACTACCAAGTATTACTCTCATAGTTTAAAAATTACAAATTAGTCCCTGTGAGTTTATAAAATTACAAAATCATTCATTTCGTTAGATTTTTTAACAAAAAACTGATCACGTTCTCCAATTTTAGTTTTTAAAATCACAACAGCTAAGTATAGAGGTATAACGGGTAGTTAGGGTAATGAAAAAAATTAAAAAATATCAGTAATTTTTGACAAAAAAAATATAATAAAATGGATGATTTTGTAATTTCTCAAACTTATGGGGGTTAATTTATAATTTTTAAATTATGAGAGTAGTGGTTGGTAATTTTATAATTTTCGAGGATACGAAGATGTAATTAACCTTTTTTTTGGATAAATTGTTTAATGGTTCTTTTGGCCAATATATATATATATATATATATTTAAGAACGGTCTTTGACTTTAATTGAGCAAATTTTGACCAAAATCGTGAATTCTCAAAATTTTGAATTTTCTTATTAAAACAAAAATTTCTGATTAGTTGTTAATTTGATAAGTGTTTTATTAAAAAATATATTTTTTGAGAAACCTACTAACCTATAAAGTCTATATTATCTGCAACTCTCTCATAAAGTCCACGTTTTCTGCATTTCCCTCTCTTTTATCTTTCTCCATCTCAACATTTTGCATCTTTTTCCCTCTCTAGAATTTGCATTGAAAAATAGGGGTAAAAAAATTCTATCAATTCATGAAAGTATCCTTTTCTTTTTGTATTTTTGTGCTGAAAATTTCTTTTAATTAAAATTTGTTCATATTTGTGCATGCTGTCTGCGTCTGCTAACTTAGAATTAACAAAATACAAATCAAGTGGCAAAGTCGAATAAAGGGTGGAAGAAGCTCTTATTCAAGTCATCTCACTCTACAGCCTCCTGATTTCGCATAAAAAATACTCCGGTACAATCATGAATCTCTACTTGTGTGATATCCCACATTGGGATATTAATGAAATAATTTCTAGTATATAAGCAATGGGCAAAGAATTCATGTGCAACTATTGGATATCCCTTTTGAGCGAGTTGTTCATAGCTCAATTTCATGTTGTGCACGATGGATTCTCAGGCAAATCTCGCGTCCCCTTGGGCGTGACAAATGGAATCAGAGCCGACCACTAGTCGAAGGGAGCTAAGTGTTATGCGGGGCAAAGTGCTGCATGCGCGGGAGTCACCTCTTGAACCCGTATGAATCACCTCTAGAGTCCAAACGTCCGGTGGGCGGTCCTAGGCTAGTTATATTGCGACGAGGACGTCGCGTTCTGAATAAGGGGTGATTGTGATATCCCACATTGGGATATTAATGAAATGATCCCTAGTATATAAGCAATGACCAAAGAATTCATGTACAACTATTGGATACCCCTTTTGAGCGAGTTGTTCATAGCTCAATTTCATGTTGTGCACGGTGGATTCTCAGGCAAATCTCGCGTCCCCTGGGGCGTGACAACTTGAATCCAAATTTATTTTAGCATTTATATTCCTCTTATAATTTGAATGACATGTTATTGGGATATAAATTAATTGATATGTTTGGTTGTATGAAAAATAACTTAACAACAACCCAACAAATGCCTTTGAGAGATTTTGGTTTGAAGAAAGTCAAAATATATATTTTCGGATCCAATAGTTATTTCAAATATCCTTAAGTTTTTATGCTCTAATCTCTATCAAGATAATCCAATAGTCAGGAATTTTAATGAAAATGCTAATACCACATAAAGATTATTTAAATATTCATTGTTGTTTGGTTGATTGATTTAGAAATTTGATCCTCTTAGGTTTCATATAGATTCAATCCATAGACTCCTTAACTATTCCGAAATTACATCTATTTGTGTGTTTTGTGTGTGTGTGTGTGTTGGGATCGATTTTGTGTTATTTTATATATTAATTTCTTAGGTAATAAATAAATCTAACTAAATTTTGTTAAGTTGTTATGTTTTATTATTTTAAAACTGTTGTTGCTGTAATAAAATCATTGACATTATTTATCTAATAATTTTACTTTTTCTTATTTTAAAATATGAAATTAAGGACATTATTCAATATTTTAAGATTGTGCTATATTCAACTATTAAATATTTAAAATACCAAATGCAATGAGGGTATTCTAGACAACACATATGCTCTTCGTGGAAAAAGTGATGTTAGGGGGTGTTGAGCCTATTCTTTTTAACTTAGAATCTTTCCTGCTAATTAATATTTGACAGTGTTCATTTTGCTAATTAGATATAACATAAAGGGTTGTTTTCAAATAGCTCTTTTAATTTCATCACATCTGTTTTCTGTGAGATTTTATCATTTCTTTTTTGACTATTTTTCAATCAACTTTGAAACTTTCCATGATGTTACTATCCATGGGAAAGATGATTTCATAGTTCAAGATGTATAAATCCCAAATCATGAGCTAATTTTTAAATATATCATCTCTATATTTTGCTTTTGTATGCTAATATATTTGATAGTTTTATATAATTTTAATAACATTTTTAGGAACTTATTTAAATTTATTGAAATTGGAAGAGATTGAATTTATACTTGATTTTTTTGTCAATTAAGAAGTAATATATATATAAACATCATCTCGACTATTTTGTATAGTTATGTTAAAGTTAGAAGTTGACATCGTTACTACAACTATTAGGTAATTTTTTTTCTCAGTGATTCATATGTTTATGATATTTCAAACATTTTATTGGATTTAATCAATTTGCTATTTAACTATAAGTTTCGTATTCATTTGAGAATAAAAGATAAGAGTGGTGCTATTAACTTCAAGTTGTTGAATAAACAAGCCGAATATATATTTCGTAATTAAGCTTCTTATTTCAAAAGTTTGCAAGAAAAGGTATTTTTACAGTTAAGTTTTGTGTAAAAAAAATAATATTCCGAATATCCTAAAAATTTTTATGTAACAAAGGGTATTACCGAAAACGGAGGAAAATTATTGCAAGATCACGTCAATTCTTTCATAGAGCATGCATTTACATTTATCATCCATGTACTACCAAAATTTGCGAAGCGAGGCATTCGTTGCATGGTGAATTTTATTTTAAAGGTCGATTGGTGTGAAGAATATTTCTATCTTCTCAGCCAGTAACTTCTTTTATGTGCATATATTATTTCTTTTATGTACACCACCATCTTTTGCATTTTTTAGTTCTCCTTTATATTTGGTAGATGGTGACGCGACGTTTATAAATATTAATTACATTTTATTGGTATTTATACATTTTGTGTTTTTTCGAAAATTATTTTAAATTTATAATATTTATTTAATTGGAGAGATGTTATTCATTAAACTCACTTCTACACAAATGGTCTGTATATAAATATATATTATAAATTATATTTTTAACTTAAGTTAAAAAGTATCATGTATTAATAAATATATCTTTGTGTAATATGAGATTAAAATACATATATTATATTTTTAAATTTAAAATAATTTAAGCCGTGCATAGCACGGGGAATATATAAGTAATAATAAACAATAAATCCACCCATCCGCGCTTAATTTGTTTGGTAGGGAGACAACGGGAAAGGGACTTTTGTACGTAAGATTAAAATTTTTGCGCGTCTTTATAATTCAGTTTTGAGAGAGACATATGTTGGGTTGGATTGAAAATGCTTGGCTATAATTCGGTATTGCACCATTATTAATTTCAATTTAATTTACAAAATTTTTTTTTTTTCCTTTTTTTCTTTTTAATGTATTGCAAATTAAGCAATAAAAGTGTGATTTTCAATGGAAAAGAAAATTGCAATTGATCCCCAAGCATATATGCTTTTCAAGGATTACAATAGGTCGAGATTTGAGACTGACGTTACCTTAACATTGAGGGCTAACTTGTGGTTGAATACCGAGTTGTCCAACTTGGTCAATAGACCCTTCGATCATATTGTAAAAACCTTTTACTACTTAAATCAGATATCTACTATAAAGATAAATTAAGTGCGGGCCAAATTTTCTGTCCTTGCCTTATCGGAAGCATGAACCCTACCTTCAATTCCTACCTTCGATTACATTTTGCGATTTGAGCGATCTTTGATATGCCTTTCCGCTTTATTAAAAGAATCGAGTTGCTATTATCGTATTCCCTTATTGCCCTTTGTCGAGCCAAGAAATTTCTCTGATGGGCCTTCCATGGGCCGATTGGGCCAGCCTGACATTTAGAAATCATTGCTGAGGTATGGGCCTAATGTCTTGGCCCTGCTTTGTGATGTGCCAAACTAACAATGCACATTATAGATTACTTGTCTACACGTTGTAGGTCTACTTATTCATTTTATAATTTTAAAATAGGGTTAATTACATTTAATTACCCTACAAGATTATGAAATTACCAACCACTACTCTCATAGTTTAAAAATTATTAATTAACCCCCATAAGTTTGCAAAATTATCAAATCATCCATTTCGTTAGATTTTTGGGTAAAAAACTATTGATATCTTCTAATTTTTCATTGCATTAACTACCCATTATACCTCTGTACTTAGTCATTGTGTTTTAGAGACTAAAATTGGAGAACGACATTAGTTTTCCATAAAAAAATATAATGAAATTGATGATTTGGTAATTTTATAAACTTATGGCGCTAATTTGTAATTTTCAAACCACGAGAGTAGTAGTTGATAATTTTACAATCTTAAAGGATAGTCAAATGTAATTAACCCTTTTAAAATATTAGCTTTCAGAAACAATCCATCACATATATATATGTGTGTATATATATTATATTAAGGGTATAATTAATAAGTTAAACTTATATTATGATTAATTATTTATATAACTACTAATTTTCTAGAATTCCGTCTCAATAATAAATGGATTTGACATTTTAAAGCAATTCTAAATTAAGTCACGAACACTGTTTGGAGACATAAATTAATTAATTGTAATATAATTTTTTTTTCCTTACGATTTATAAGCATTGTGACACTAAAATTTTCTCGATCATAAAATCGACTACATTATAGAAAAAGGAAAGTGAATTAGAAAAGTCGAATCCGTGGAACATAAGATTTGAAGCCATATCAAATACGAAAGAATTAATAAAAATCGACTTCTCTACTTCTTCATTTATTTTATAAATTAATTCGAAAATAAAAAAATAGAACAAAAACACTAAAAATTCACCAAACAATAGACATTGACTAATGCAAAGAAACATCACAAAAAATATGTCCCAAAAAAGCTATGTATTGTCCGTTACAATTCCAATACATATTCTTGGAGGTTTCACATATTAATTGACTTTTTCTATTTCATAGTTAAAATAATCCATCAAATTGTAAAAATTCCAAATATTATACTTTGAAATTATAACATATTGCAAGTTACATTTTCAAATCACTTCGTCATCCATTGACTTTATTGCAAGTTGGAAGTCAACTTTTTAGATAAATGATGAGAAATAAATGATGAATAATAATAACATCAAGATTCAAGAATTCTCTCTCCTTGGAGGGGGATTTCATCTTTGAGGTAATTTTATGGGCTTTATTTATTTTTATTTTTGATAAAATGATGAAATTTTTTGGGCTTGAAAAACCAATTTCTAATAAGCACTTGCATTAATTATGCAACTTTTCTTTATTTTTGTGGGCTAAGATGATGATGATGATGATGATTATTATTATTATTATTATTAAATCAAAATCCCTTTTCTTTCTCTCTGGAAGATCTTTTGTCATTAATTAAGTAGTTCATGTGATTATGAATCAACTAGTTTTTAGAAATTCTTGTTTTTGTGAAAATATGCATTTATTGTGCATGACAGAGTTTTAGAGAACCAGAACAAGGAGGAAGCTTGTGCGGCAATGGCAGCCTCTGAGAGGGAAATATTTGGCCTAACTGGCCCAACATTTTTGACTGCTGTTGATTGGTAAGACTCACATTATGAGAATTTAGAGACTTGCAAGAAAATGCGGAACGGTTAAGATCTTTTATTTTAATACATATTTCATTTTTTATTTCTACAAGAGCGTTGAATATTTATTTTTATAACAATTCAGGATTGTTTTGTTGATGCAATACACTTGGTACGTATTTGCTAAATGGAATAGAGAGAAAAAAACATGCATTGCAATAGAATGTTTTACCAGATCCAGTTAAACACTCATTAAGGGGATTGATATGAAATTTACTTTTGAGCAGCTTGAAGAGAAACAACAATTGAGATTCTAGTGTGAAAGACGAACAACTGTAAAAGGTCAAGAGAGTAAAACAACAAATTATTATCAAAATTAGACAAAACTTAGGTATTAGTTACCTGAAAATGTGATAACATTGAGTATTTATAGTAAGAGAAATGTCTGTTGTATCATTTTAGATCCTCAATACCAAAATATGTTTTATATCTCATTACATTGCATGAATAGACGTCAAATGTACTTTTTCTTTTCTTTTTCTTTTTTTTTTCCTTTGATAAAATTATACTTATCAAGCGTGTATTACACCCACAACCAAGCTCTTTTGTTAAACCATTTACGATAATAGAATATTATCTAGTTGAATTTCCCATTATGCCCTTAAAATTTACATGATACTTGTTATTCACGGTGTCTGAAAAAATATCTTATGATCATGTATTCGTAGGAACAATTCACACCATAGACGATCCGTTGGAGCAAGCTTAGTTCAAGGAGTTTACACGATGGAACGCGATAGACAACAAAACCGGCAAGGCCCTCATGCTCTAGCTCCTCCATGGTGGCAATTCTTCAACTTCAAATTGCACCATGTTATGGTTGACGCACATGATCTATCATGCTTTGGCGCCATTTATGAGTTCAATTCGCAATATCCATACCACCACTACCTAGGCCTACGGCCTCCGCGGTACGTGATAGCATTCAGAGGAACCATAAAGAAAGCAAGCAATAGAAAACAAGATTTCAAGCTTAATCTCCATTGCATCATCAATAATCTTGAAAACAGCATGCGTTTTCAAATAGGGTACGAATCAGCCCGAGAACTAATCTACAAGGCTAGTCCTGGAAATGTCTGGCTAGCCGGACATTCCCTCGGATCATCAATATCCCTCCTCATAGGACGAAAAATGGTTAAGGAAATGAAAATCCATCTTGAAACCTATCTTTTCAATCCTCCGTTTATCTCTCCCCCTATCGAACGCATTACAAACGATAAAATCAAACTAGGTTTAAGGTTTGCAAACAGTGTCCTAACTGCTGGTCTCGCAGCTGCAGTCAGTGGTGGCCAAAGCTCGAAATCTAAGGAAAACGATCCGTTTATCGTGTTGTCTTCTTGGATTCCATACTTGTTTCTCAATCCAAGTGATCCCATTTGTTCAGAGTATCAAGGTTATTTTGAACATAGGGAGAAAATGGAGTCAATTGGTGTTGGAAAAATTGGAAAACTTGCCACAAAACATTCTATAGGGAGTATCTTTTTATCTATTAGAGGAAAAGATTGTGAAGCAGTTCATCTTATTCCTTGTGCTTATTTGACTATCAATTCGAGCCCTTCTCAGAGTTTTAAGGAAGCTCATGGGATTCATCAATGGTGGAGGCAAGATCTGGAGTTCAAGTATAAGTTGTATCAGTACAAGTTTTAGGGATAATTACCTTAACAATCCTGCAGGTTGACATGATTACCAAAACGTCCCCTCATGTTTGGTTATTTGCTATTACAACCCTACTGTTAGTTCAACTGACAAATAAATACAGTTATGCCACCTAATGAAATCTAAGAAACATTACAAGTAAACCCTTTGGACAAGAATGTGTAATTAAAATTATGTATCAGCTTAGGGGGTATAATTGTAATTATGAGTCTATTGAACTAACAGTAGATAATGTAATGATAATTATTTGAACTTCAAGGATTGTTTTGATAATTATGTCAAATTTCAGGAAGTGTAAATGTAATTATCCCTAAGCACTAATGTTTTATTGGCCCAATTCGATTGAATAGCATGAGCTCTAGGTGTAATTTAAGCTCCCTTGGAAAGAGTGTTGTGTGATGTTGAAGAGTTTGAACTTGTTTTGGTTTTATTTTTTCACCTGCATTATTGTATTTCTTGATTGGTTTTTTTCCATGTAATTTGATGGTGTCATTGTGCAGCTAATTTTTGCTTTGAGGTAATGTATTTGTTTATTTCGTCATCTCTTTTATGCAATTAATTTTTCCTAGTGAATTTTTTCAATTTGTAGGTTATCATGACGAGCTTACATTTTGAGCAATATTTACGATTCAAATGGAAGATTTTGTAAATTGCTATTTGTTGATTTATGCCCTAAATAAGGTTAAATGACACTGTATCCCCTCAAGTTTATTGATTTTGCACATTGATCCCAAAAAAATTACTTGAAAAACATTCATTTTCTCAACTTAAAGTCTGCGAAGCATAATACCTACAAATGTTTTTTTTTTCCTTTTCTCTTTTGTCAAATGAAATACGCAGCTGGATAATTATTATAAAACTTTTACATATGCTATCAAAAATTTGGATGAAGTGGCACTACATCCCTCTTTTTATAAGGGAAGTGCGGGGTTTAATGTCCAATTTTATACTCAAAAAATTCATTTTTCAAGATTTATTTTTTGAACTAGAAACTGAAAATAATGAGAATGTCATTTGACAAGGTATATAAAGATCACATGCTAATTCCACGTCTGTACATTTGGCCTCAAAATCCAATCGAAAATTACATGCAAGATATTTTACACATTTGAAAATTACATGCAAGATATTTTACACATTCGAAAATATTATAGAGTAATTGGAAATTTCTAAAATTTTTGTAACATTCGACCAGTAGAAAGTTCAGTTTTGTTAATTGTATATCCAATTTTGAAATAATTTTTTGCGCGTCTTTACAATTCAGTTTTAACTTTTAAGAGAGACATATGTTTGGTTGGATTGAAAATGATTGGCTTTAATTCGGTATTACATCATTATTAATTTCAATTTAATTTACAAAAGTTTTTTTTTCCTTTGTTTTCTTTTTAACGTATTGCAAATTAAGCAATAAAGGTGTAATTTTCAATGGAAGAGAAAATTGCAATTGATCCCCAAGCATATATGCTTTTCAAGGATTACAATAGGTCGAGATTTGAGGATGACATTACCTTAACATTGAGGGCTAACTTGTGGTCGAATACTGAGTTGTCCAGCCTGGTCAATAAATCCTTCAACTATGAAGAGTTAGCATATCGAGACGTTGTTCCAACGAAAATTCTTTGATGCTTAAGTTAGATACTTACTGTGAAAATAAATTAAGTGCGACAAAGAATTGCTTGTATGCAAAAAGCGTTTAAGAAGATTTTATTTCACTTGAGGACCCGTATTTATATGATGACAATAGTCTGGCCTTCCTTATTTGAATTGCTCGAAAAATCTGCATGCATAAATTTTCCGTCTTTACCTTAATGGGATCATGAATCCCGCCTTCGATTACATTTTGTGATTTGAGCGATTTTTTATATGCCTTTCCGTTTTATTAAATGAATCGAGTTGCTATAACCGTGTTGAGCCGAGTCATTTCTCTATTGGGCCTTTCTTGGGCCTATTGGGCCGGCCCGACATTTGGAAATTCTAGCTGAGAGTATGGGCCTAATGTCTTGGCCCCGCTCTGTGGTGTGCTAAGCTACCAATATACATTATAGATAATTTGTTTGCACGTTGTTGGTCTACTTATTCATTTTATAATTTTAAAATATTAGAATCCAAAAACAATCTTGTTTTATATGATTAAGGGTATAGTTAATAATTTAAAATCTAACTATGAATGATTATTTATATAACTATTAATTTTCTATTATTCCATCTCAATACTAAATGGATTTGACATTTTAAACCAATACTAAAGTTAGTTAGGAACTCTATTTAGTGATAATTTATAATATTAGAGACATCAATCAAGTAGTTATAATATAATTTTTTAATTAATTATGTCTTGATAATATGAAAATAAATTCCCCGTAACAAATCCTTTCTTTTTCCCTTACAATTTATAAGCATCGTGACACTAATATTTTCTCAATCATAAAATCGATTACATCGTAAAATAAGGACAATGGATTAGAAAAATTGAATCCGTGGCACGTAATCCATGGATCATTTTAGAACTACACCCATATCAAATTTGAAGGAGTTAATAAAAATCGATATGTCTACTCGCTTCATTTATTTTATAAATTAATTTGAAAATAAAAAAAAATTGAACAAAACGGTAAAAATTCACCAAAAAATAGACATTGACTAATGCAAATGAACATCACAAAATATTTCCCAAAAAAGCTATGTATTGTCCTTTACAATTTCACTCCATGTTCTTGGAAGTTTCACATATTTGTTGACTTTTTCTATTTCATAGTTAAAATAATCCATCAAATTGTAAAAATTCCAAATATTATACTTTGATTATAACTTATCGCAAGTTACATTTTTAAATCACTTCAACATCCATTGACTTTGTTGCGAGTTGGAGGTCAACTTTTTTGATAAATGATGAGAAGTAAATTATGAATAATAATAACATCAAGATTCAAGAATTCTCTCCCTGGAGGGGGATTTCATCTTTGAGGTAGTTTTATGGGCTTTATTTATTTTTATTTGGGTTAAATTCACTTTACCCCCTTGTACTATGGGAATGGAATCAAAAACTCTCCTGTACTATGTAAATATTCAAATACCCCCCTAACTCCTCCTAAATAATGATTTATGTCCATTTTGCCCCTATTGACATATGTATATATATATATGTATATTGCCCCTTAATATTGTGTATCATGTTTGATCTTGAAGATTACAAGATATTATAAGTGCAATTTACTAAAATGTCCTTTATGACTTTTCACTCTCTCTCTCTCTCTCTCTCTATCTCTCGTGTGAATGTGTTTGTGTTGATTTATATGGAGGCCCCGTGTAAGTTGAAAATTGTTGATATTCACACACACCCCACCCCAATCTTCCACTTGCCAATCCCTCCATCACACTTTCATCCGCAGGAAAAACTTCATTGCTTGCGTTGTTCAAAGCTCAAAATATTTAACCTATTATATTTAATTTTTTTAATACCCTTATTTCAGTTAGTTTTCAATCTTCAGTTCCTCATTAATCAGATCTAGTCTCTCTTTAAGGAAATAAGAAAGAATGCTTACGAGTAATTATCCCATGGCTAGAGGATTGTCGTCATTGAGAAGCCTTTGCGTCGATGATGAAGGTGTGGAATGCCTGTGTAATACCCGAATTTTTTTTTTACTATTTATATATATATATGCTGTTTATTTTTTAGATCGTTATCTATTTTCGGGGTTTAAATAATAATTTGAAAATCAAATATCAACAACTGAGTCATAGGATAATTAGGATTCTAAGTAGCCCCAAATTCTAATTAGGTCAGCCAAAAACCACTATAAATATACCAATAATTCCGATATTTACTCTAAAAGACTGAGGCTTGCAACTAGAGGTAAATCCCTTTCCTATTTTCCTTTAATGATTTAGGGCTTTAATTATAGGACTATCATTAATAGGGAATCAAGTTCTATCAATTGGGTGTAATGTTAATTTCATATTCTTATTCGTAGATCTAATTGAAAGTACGTGATCGATAGTGAGTTGCAAACTTTTGGATCTTACGCTTAGAGGTAAGTGATTTCTATCTTCTACGTTTTCTTTCGTTATGATGTGTCTTTTGCTAAAATCTAAATAATTCATGTTAATGCTCGGATTATTGTGTTTCTTTTCGTGTGTGTACCTCGCCCACCCCCGACTTTGCTAATGAACTCACTGAATTTAAAAAGAGCATAACCCGATATCTTTTTCTTCTAATATCTCTTGCCGCATTCTTTCCAGAGGCTATCTAGCTTCTGACTCCAAAGTTTTGAAGCCAATTGAAATTGTATCATATATATATATATATATATAACAACGGAGAGAGAGAATGAGAGGCGGCAAACGGACAGAGTGATTGACTAAGCTCTTGGTTGTAGGATTAATCTTTGTTTCGTTACTTCTAAGCATCTTTATGTTATTTAGCACATTTTACACCAGTTTCAACAAATGATTCTTTAATGAGCTTTTTGCAAAAATCTCCCCTGTGAAATTTTTAATTGGCAAAAAATCCCCTATGTTATTTTTATTAGCAACCATACCCCCTGTGTTATTTAAATTTTGCTCACCTCACCCAATTCTTAATTTATCATTGACCAAAAGTGAATTTTCATTAATACCCCTTTTTTTCTTTCTCTCTTTTTTTTTAATTAAATAAGTCAAATTAAAAGCTAATTTTTGAAGAAATAAAATATTCTAAAATAAAACTCAACTTTTTGAGGAATACAAGATAGAGAGCTTTGAAGATGACTCAATCTAGCAGTGATATCTAAATTTGGTGTTGGTTTATTTTGGGATATAAACAAGCAATTATGCATTTTGTTGTAATGAAGTTTGATGGTCTATTTTGAAATATGACCTTACTATTTGCATTTAGCTTTGGTTGAGTTTAATATTATAGTGTAAACTAGATCTTGGTGGAGTTAAATTTTATTGGAATTTATTGGAGTTGCTTGGTTGGTTTAGTATTGTAATATGAACTTATTGATTTCGTTTGAGTTTCGTTGAGTTTAATCTTATTGAAAATTCTTGAATGTTGCTTGGTTTAGTATTAAAAATTGAATTTTTGTGGAATTTAGTTGAATTTAATGTTATTGAAATTTCTTGGAAGTTGCTTGGTTGGTTGGAGAGTTTCTTGATTGAGATTACAAGTTGATTGATGATGTTAATAAGGATATAACAAAAGGATTTTTTACTAATAAAAATAATAGAGGGGTTTTTTTTGCTAATTACAAATTTCATAGGAGGCGTTTATGCAAAAAGCACATGAATATATGGGCAATTTTGTCTTTTCATGTCAAAAATTACACAATCACTCTCAATTGGGGCGAGTGAGATGCACACACTGGGTATAGGGGTCTGCAATGCATTGACTAAATAACACAGGGGGTATGCTTGCTAATAAAAATAACATAGGGGGTTTTTTGCCAATTAGAAATTTCACAGGGGCGGTTTATGCAAAAACCTCATTCTTTAATTGATGAGCTATGATTAAGTAGCTATGCAGGAATGGTTTGATAGTTTGTTAATTAAGCCACCACTTGATCACCGTCAAAATAAATAAATAAACAAATAAATGAATGAATGAATAAAATCGTTCCTTCTTCACAGTGGTATTTAAGACTCTTCGATTTAAAAGTTTCAATTAATTTAATATATATATATATGATGATGATGATGATGATGATGATGATGATGATGATGATAAAAAAGTTCTTTACACATGATCTATGCACGTAACTCCATGCATATGTCGTACGGTCTAATTCGTAGAAGGTTGGAATTATTTACTAGGCGAAGTGTCACTCATACCATTATTCTCAACTTCTTTGCAAAAGAGTTAGTTCAGGAAAGAGCCGGCATGCCAACGGGGAGTGGTGATACTAAGTTGTTTCCTTTTATTATGTTCTAGAGTTAGTTTTATTTCTTTTCAAGTACTAGTTGTCTAGATGAACGTTTGAATTTTGCCAATCATTTGATTAGATATCTAGTTATAGGTTTTGGAAATTTGATTTGTAACGACAATTTCATTGGATTTTTAATGTTAATTTTGGATTTTAGTAGCTCTGTTTAATTTAAGAGACTGAGTGTCTCTGGCGTTTCAACCTAGAGGCATTGCCATGTTATGTCCCGATTTCGGGGCGTGACAGCCTGACTTAAGGTTCAATTCAAATTTCAATTTTTGGGCACCACTCTGGGAGAGGAGAAAGAACAGAGTCAATTTCGGGGGTTGGGGAAGAAAGAGATGAGTTAGGTTTTAGATTTAAGGAGGGTGTTTTTGTAACTTGCACTATAATCTCAGCAAAGAATTCCCTAGTCTCTGGGTGTGAGGGGAGATTACAAAGTCAATGGCCTACCTATTTAATCTCACTTAACAAACAAGCAATTGGAGTATTTCACCCACCAAAATTAAGCCTACTTAGCCTATCAAAGATGGCCATAAATTCTTGTTTTTGTAAAAATATGTGTTTTATTCTGTGTGACAGAGTTTTAGATAACCAGAACAAGGAGGAAGCTTGTGCAGCAATGGCAGACTATGGGAAGGAAATATTTGACTTAGCTGGTCCATCATTTTTGACTCGTGTTGACTGGTAAATTCACATTATGAGAATTTAGTAACTTGCAAGCAAATGCAAGTCGTTAAGATCTTTTATTTTAATACCATATTTCAATATCACAGTGTTTGAAAAAAGATTATTATGAGAATTTTAAGATCATTATATCCTTAAAATTTGATTAATACTTGTTATTCACAGTGTTTGAAAGAAGATCTTTTGATCATGTATTCGTAGGAGCAACCCACACCATAGACGATCCATTGCAGCGAGCTTAGTTAGAGGAGTTTCCATCATGGAACGTGATAGACAAAAAAACCGGAAAGGCCGTTATGCTCTAGCTCCTCGATGGTGGGAATTCTTCAACTTCAAATTGCGCCATCGTATGGTTGACCCACATGATCGATCATATTTTGGTGCCATTTATGAGTTCAATTCGCAACATCCATACCACCACTGCTCAGGCAAATGGCCTCCACAGTACGTGATCGCATTCAGAGGAACCATGAAGAAAGCAGGAACCATAATACAAGATTTGAAGCTTGACATCTCTTGTATCACCAATGATCTTGAAAACAGAAAGCGTTTTCAGAAAGGGTATGAATCAGCCCAAGAACTAATCAACAAGGCTAGAACTAGAAATGTCTGGCTAGCCGGATATTCCCTCGGATCATCAATATCCCTTCTCATAGGACGGAAAATGGTTAAGGAAATGAAAATCCATCTTGAAACCTATCTTTTCAATCCTCCATTCATCTCTCTTCCTATCGAACATATTACATACGATAAAACAGAACTAGCTTTAAGGTTCACAAAGAGTGTCCTAACTGCTGGTCTGGTTGCTGCTTTTAAAGGTGGCCAAAGCTCGATATCTCAAGAAACCGATCCTTTTGTCATGCTATCTTCTTGGATTCCAAACTTGTTTCTCAATCCAAGTGATCCCATTTGTTCAGGATTTGAACGTTATTTTGAACATAGGGAGAAAATGAAGTCAATTGGTGCTGGGAAAATTGAAAAACTTGCCACAAAACATTCTATGAGAAGCATCTTTTCATCTATTTGGGGAAAAGATTCTGAAGCAGTTCATCTTATTCCTCATGCTTATTTGACTATCAACTCGAGGCCTTCTAAGGATTGCAAGGAAGCTCATGGGATTGATCAATGGTGGATGCCACATCTGGAGTTCAAGGATAAGTTGTATCGGTACGAGTTTTAGGGATAATTACCTTTACAATCTTGCAGGTTGAGATGATTATCAAAACATTCCCTCAGGTTTGGTTATTTACTTTTACAACCCTGCTGTTAGTTCAATTGACAAATAAATACAATTATGTCACTTGATGAAATTATACACTTTGGACAATAATATCTTCTAATTAAAATTATGTATTAGCTTAGGGAGTATAATTGCAATTATGTGTCGATTGAACTAACAGTAGATAATGTAATGATAATTATTTGAACTTCAAGGATTGTTTTGATAATTGTGTCAAACTTCAAGGAGTGTAAAGGTAACAAAACCTAAGCACTAATGTTTTATTGGCCCAGTTTGATTGAATAGCATGAGCTCTAAGTGTAATTTAAGCTCCTTTGGAAAGAGTGTTGTGTGATGTTGGAGAGTTTGAACTTGTTTTGGTTTTATTTTTTCACCTGCATTATTGTATTTCTTGATTGGTTTTATTCCATATAATTTGATGGTGCCATTTGTATTTCTTGATTGGTTTTATTCCATATAATTTGATGGTGCCATTTTGCAGCTAATTTTTGCTTTGAGGTAATGTATTTGTTTATTTTTAATCTCTTTTATGCAATTAGTTGTTTACTAGAAATATAAGGTTGTAATTTTCCCAAGTGAATTTTTTCAATCTTTGGGTTATAATGATGAGCTTACAATTTGAAAAGTAGTTACGGTTCAAATGGAAGATTTTGTAACTTGCTATTTGTTGATTATGCCCCAAAAAGGGATAAATGACAGTTTATCCCCTCAAGTTTATTGATTTTGCACATTGATCCCCCCAAAAAAGAAATTACTTGAAATTATTCTTTCCTCAAGGTTAAGTTCTGCAAAGCATAGGCGAAATATGTAGTTGGATAATTATTATAAAGCTTTTACATATCTGATCAAATAGTTATCATTTTTGTTGATATTATTTTTTGGATGAAGTAACAGTACCTTCCTCTTTTTACAAGAAAGGTGCAGGGTTCAATCTCCATTTTACACTCAAAAAAATCATTTTTCGAGATTATTTTTTAGAATTGGAAATCGAAAATAATTAGGATAGCATTTGACAAGGCTCATAAGGATCGCATGCTAATTCCATGTTTGCACATTTGGCCTCAACATCTACTTGAAAATTATATGCTAGATATTTAACACATTCTTCAGATGTTATAGAGTAATTGAAAATTTCTAAATTTTTTGTAACGTTAGACCAATGGAAATTTCGATTTTGTTAATTGTATATCCAAATGTGAAACGTTGCTTGTGAAGATGTAAACGTTTTGAAAAGAAATTGGTAAAAAACTTCAAATGAAATAGTGTACCACTTCTAAAATTTTAGGACTTATTGCATTTTATCCCCTACAAAAATCCAAATTGTACACTTTTCCTCCTGAAATATTCAATATACAATCGTATTCCTTAAAAATAGTAATTAGTATTGCACATGACCCTTTATCAACTATTCAGCCGGGGGTAGTGTGCAATAATATTTACTAGTTAGATATTTTTAGGGAAAAAGTGCACATTGTGATATTTACTATTGGGCCTTTCTTGGGCCTATTGGGGCGGCCCGACATTTGGAAATTCTTGCTGAGACTATGGGCCTAATGTCTTGGCACTGCTGTGTGGTCTGCTAAGCTGCCAATAAACATTATAGATAATTTGTTTGCACGTTGTAGGTCTACTTATTCATTTTATAATTTTAAAATATTAGAATCTAAAAACAATCTAGTTGTATATGGTTAAGGGTATAGTTAATAATTTAAAGGGTGAAACATTATTTATATAACTATTAATTTTCTATTATTTCGTCCCAATACATGTTCTTGGAAGTTTCACATATTAATTGACTTTTTCTATTTCATAGTTAAAAAAGTCCATTAAATTGTAAAAATTCCAAATATTATACTTTCAAATTATAACTTATTGCAAGTTACATTTTTCAAATCACTTCAACATAAATTGACTTTATTGCAAGTTGGAAGTCAACTTTTTAGATAAATGATGAAAAGTAAATGATGAATAATAATAACATCAAGATTCAAGGATTCTCTTCTGGGAGGGGGCTTTCATATCTGAGGTCATTTTATGGGCTTTATTTATTTTTATTTTTGATAAAAATGAGGTAATATTTGGGCTTGGAAAACTAATTTCTCATAATCATCTGCATGAATTTTGCAACTTCTTTATTTTGGTAGGCTAAGATTCAATTTTTTTTTTTTTTAATTTTCGTTTTGTCACTTATGTTATATGGTCAGAAATCCAATCAGGTTTTGAATCAATATTCCTTTTCATTTTGATTATAAATCAACTAGTTTTTCCAAATACTTGTTTTTGTAAAAGTATGTGTTATTATTCTGTGTGACAGAGTTTTAGAAAACCAGAACAAGAAGGAAGCTTGTGCAGCAATGGCAGCCTCTGAAAGGGAAATATTTGGCTTGACTGGTCCATCATATTTGACCGCTGTTGATTGGTAAGACTCACATTATGAGATTTTGAAAACTTGCAAGCAAACGCAGAACGGTTATGATCTTTTATTTCAATACATATTTCAATATATATTTTTACATTGAATTTTATTTTACTTTTTTTAAATAAAAATTTAGAATTGTTTTGTTAATGCAATATACTTGGTATCTGTTTGTTAAACAATTTAGAATTATTTTGTTAATGCGATATACTTGGTATGTGTTTGTTAAACGGAATAGAGGGAGAGAGAAAAAAAATGCATTGCAATAGAATGTTTTACATGATCCAGTCAAACACTAATTAAGGGGATTGATATGAAATTTTCTTTTGAGTAGCTTGAAGAGAAACAACAATTGGGCTTTTATGTGAAAGACAAACAATTGTAACAGGCATTGGGTCTAGGTCAAGAGAGTTAAACAACAAATTATTATCAAAA
>JACFYI010002893.1:956929-987672 GCA_014898755.1 Handroanthus guayacan
TTTAAGCCAAGATTCCAAACAATGCGACCTATGATACAATTACCTAAAACAATAACATACATCATTTATTTGTCTTCACCGCTAAAATCTGGCTCAGCCGGTTTCTGAAGTAACATCGGCGAGATCCTCTCCGGCAATCTCATCTTTCTTGTTCCATTCCGCCGCAAAGCACGAAGCGCATTGGCTGCAAATCTCGATGCATAAATCATCGCTCCTAAACTCGCCAAGCTTCCACCACCTTTTGCCAACACATCTTGTAACCGATTCTCTTCTTCGCGCAGCGACTCTTCTAACTTCTTCCGAGAATAACGTCGCCATGCCGCTTGTACGAAACATGCAGCCCAAGTCCTCCATTGTTGCGAGTAGAATCGGAAGGTATGCCGTAGTTGTTTGCTGTGTAGTCGTCGGAATTGGGACGCAACGAACTTCAGATCATCGGACATTAGAGCAAATGCCTCGACTTCTGAGAGGGCTTGAACGGTTCTGGTGGAAATTGGGAGATTAGACGATGAATGAGGGTAGAGAGCCCAAGTTAGGAGCTCTTCGCCACAAAAGTCGCCAGCTTTTAGATGGTCAGAGTTAAAAAAGCCAGTGCGGCCTCCATTGGTGGTCATGGTTAACAATTTGCCTCGCATAATGAGTAGCATCTCATCTACGGGATCACCCTCACGAACTATATAGCTATCCTCGGTATAAAGAACTGGTTTTAGACGGTCGCACATTGCGTCCAAGAGTTGATCGTCCATTTTCTCAAACATTGGCACCTGGATGATAGCTTATAACATCATTTACTAGCTTTGCAATCAGGTAAAAAGAAAAGGTGGAAAAAGCAATTGCCTTCCGAACTACGAGTGTTTTCTACACTAAGCCAGCTACATCTTGTTTTTGTGATTTTTTGCCATCCAAACTACACATTTTTCTTCACCTTGCCATATATGACTCAATTAATGTTCCATTGTGATTCCATCATGAGAGACACAAGCCTTCGTTTAAGGGTAGTATAATAAAATCACCCAATTTTGCAGGCATATTAGTTACTGACCACAATATTTTCACATTTACCCTCGATTTTGGACATTCGGACGTGGTGGATATCTCCTAATAATTCAAGTCAGAAAGGGCAACACTTTTAGGAAGGAACGCAGATACCTTTAAACAAGTTTCATTCTACTCATGTGATGGAATCCCAAAGGAGTATTCCGTAAAACTTAGTTCATATACGGCTGGTGAAAAAAGAATATGTATTCGAAAGAAACTCGTTTTAACGTGTGCTCCTATTCGAATCAAAAGAAAGATATAGTAAATGGGCTCAGAGAAGAACTCACTCGCTTAAGTAAAGCCAAACAGAGATGTCGTTTTATATCTCGTCTGAGGTCTTTGGGAAGATTATGGATCAGATTCTCTTCATCGACACCCCTAGTTTCTTGCCATTTGTATTGCTCATACCTTCTTATTCGCTCCCTCAAACTCTCCGGGAGCAAACGGTGAGACATCCATTGCTCTGCATCTCGTCTTTTCACCCTCATCTCCTCCAATCTCAGTGTTGTAGATTGCAGATATGTCTGTTGCGCCAAATTCAAAGTGTTTTATGTGTGATAGCTTAAAAGATGTTATAAAGTGTAGGTAATTCAATCACCCTCATCCTAACATGTGTAATTAATTTTATCTATATTCTTTACAAAATGGTATCTTAAGCTTTAAGATCTTCTTGGTTTGGATATAGTCCAAACAGTTCAACAACTTATTCTTACAATAAAATCTAAAATCTAATAAGCTCTAAAAAGCTTATAACTGTTTCAAATACGTTTAGCCAAACAACCCTCTTAATATTACAGTACTGCCCCAACTCTTGTGTCCCATTTTCTAGTATTTGTCCAATTTCAAACCAAAATATTTTACCGAAGACATTGGCAAAACCTGTCTTTTATTAATCTAACAAAATCGATCAAAAAATTCACTTTCTCAAAAGTGTTTGCACCAAGAAACAAGTCACTTACCTGCATATTTCCGATCAAAAAAGAAAACAGCACCAAGCCAGATATGGATATGAAAACCGCAAAGCAAATTTCCCAAACGTAGGTACTTGTTTTAAGGTTCTGCCCGAGTGAACTGCAACATTAGACAAGAATCGAAAACATTACATATTAGTTTGAAATGTCTATAAACAAAATATGTGTAACAAGCTATATTACGGTGTTAGAACATTAAATCTTGGAAAAAAAATACCTTAAATTCTGCAGTCCCCACCAGAAACAATAGAAGAACTTCTGAGGAAAATCTTTTGATTCAACAACACCTGATTTAAGGGCATCACCAAATATCCCGAAATCGAAAATGGTAGCATTCGGGGTTTGTGTAGGGCAGTGTTGTTTCAAAGTTTGTCCGAATCCCTTATGATCATCCTCGCAATAAAACGAAGCATTCCTACAAGCGGATTGACCCCCACAAGCTCTATCCCAGCAAGCAGTTTCGCGTTCTATCGAAAGCAAATACCAAGAGGCTCCAATGACCTAATCGAGGAACAAAAACCCAGTGACGATAATCAGTAAAGGTAATTAATAGAGGAAGATAAGCCATTGGTCATGTGTACATATAAGACGGATAATATGGAAATGTGACGGATAGGATTACATCACAGATAGAAGATACGTATGATGGATTTATGACGTACTACTAACAATTGAAAAATGGGCAAAATATATATTAAGACGGCACTTGTGATAAATTTCTATGACAATTTTTTCAACCAGTGATTGAAATTACATAACGAATGTTAGTTACATGAACTAATCAGTGATAAGGCATATGTTAATAGATTTGTGACAAATGATGGATTTCTTTAAACCTGTGATGAATTTTTCTGCTAGTAAACGGTTGATTTCTTGTAGCGTATATAAAACGAGTCCTATTCAACCTTAAAAGATGGAACACGTGTTAAAAAAGAAAGAAGAAAAGGATTACAGTTCATTCAACAAAAAAGAACTCCATGAAACAATACTTACGTGACTGGCGAGCATATAAAGAAAAAGATTGAATGCAGCTCCAGCCCATGCGGTTTCAGTGAGTATGCCGGAAGTTCTTGTGACTGCTTTGTACAAGGGACGGACCCGGAGAACCCGTGGTATATATTGAAGGATCACCACAATTTTTAACAAATTCTTTGTGTTCAACGATCTCGCGCCTTTCAATTTTGGTATGATAATCAATATTACAATCTGTGAACATCATAAGATGATCAGATCAAACAGTTACAAACCAATAGAACAATTTGTCTCGATATAAACTGCAGCGTCTGAAACAAACAATGCATGTATATTTACATGGAGTTCTAGATGAGAGTCGGAAAATTGAATATTTATGTATATTTACATTATTATCTTTAGAAGTAGGGGTTAACTATAGTGGAAGAAGGCAAAAATGGAAACTTCTTTCTTACCTGTGGAAGAGGAAGAACAGCAAGAATGTCAATTATGAAGTAAGAAGACAAATATCTCTTTGCGATCTCCCAACAATCTTCAACTAGAACACCTCGTCCAAATACACGCGAAGAAGGAGCTATGAAGCCAGTACGAAATTGGAAAATGATATGGATGAGGTAAAAGATATCTGTAAACGAACGTAGAACACTAGCTGTGATTTCCAATTTCCGGTCCAAATCGAGGCATTTCCTCTTGTTATCAATGATCGGTATGTAGAAAAACAAGGGATCCAAGGAGACAGCAATAACACATGACAGCACAAATATTTTATTCCATTTCTGAAGAAACGATCCTTGAGGATCGAGAATTTTCCTCTTAGATCCCTCGTCATCTGCAAGAAACTTTCTCAAAGAGAAGGATCTTAATGATCCTGTCCACGTTTTGATTCTTTGAAATTTGTCCGAAACAGAGCATGCTGCTGATCTAAGCTGGCTGACTTGAGATCCACCTTTAGAGGAAGATTGTCCATTGTAGCTTTTCTCTGATGTCCAATCTTGAAACCTAAATCGTAAAATTAATAATTTGTCGGGCACATAGATATCAGCACAGTCCTCTGTTTAAAGATTTTATTATGACACAAAAAGCAACAATCTTGAGTTGTTACATTGCCATGGAGTTTCTAGATTTCTGTTTTTAATGTTTTCTTTTCAAGAAATAACCAAAATGAATGAATCTTTTAGAAACTCATTCGAGTCATTACAACATTTTCCTATCCCCCTTCCCCCACATAAGTCCCTTCAAACCTATTCTTACCCAGAAAACAGTGTAATTTTTGTCTCAACTGTAGCAAATCAATTATTCATTGAGTTAACTGCTTAATCCTTCTTTTGCTCGACAAGATTTTCAACCCCATAAACACATCAATAAACGCCATAAAAACACCAAATTATCAAATCGAAAGGGATATGAAAAGGTTCGTAACAAACTAACCTGACAATTTTCTCTTGATGATAACTCATAATCCCAGCTCATACGAGAAACGTTGAAAATGGACTATAGAGTTGAGATTATAACTCAGAAACTCCAGCTTCGGCGAAATATTATACACTTTTTGCTCACTAGTCCCTGAAAGTATGACTAACAGCCCTCTATTAGATCATTGCCAAGTCAAAATTTGAGTGCACAAGCTGAACTATTTAGCCACTTGGAGCAGAAACTATCATTTTCTTTCCATAAATTATTAGAAAGTCGACATCAGACAAGAATTGAGTTCTTGAAATGTTACTAAAATAGGCGTGCGTATCATACAAGCAAATAGATTTTTCAAAGAAATCCATACATATAAACTAACCCAAAATATGAGAAATCCCAGAAGTAAATTTTCTCAATCTCTCAAAAAATCACCCAAAAAGGAAAAAAGGATAAACTTTTTTCTCTCAAGTCAACAAAATATTATTCAATTTCCAAACAAACAAAACAACATTATTTATTACATTCAAGTACCTAACAAAAGTAAAGTTCGCACACATAAACAATCGTTAACCTCAAAAAACGAGATAGAAAGAAAGTATCAAGAGAACCAAATGGAAAACATTCACTCTCCAAGAGATACAAAATTTAACCAAAATCACTCGAAAATCACACTAAACAAGAATCATTACTCACCAATTTTTCTAAGTACCCGAAAAAACTCACTATGTTCTTCGTCCAACCTTCTCTCAGCAACAAATTCAAAACCCACTACAAACAACTAAAAAAATGAAGTGGGAAAAGGGAAATAACACCCTGAGAATCACACATACGAAGTCACCAGTTGTATTGAAAAGGGCAGTCCACAACTTCTTACATTACTGTGTGGAAAAGGGTGGTGGTGGGGTTTAGGGAGATTATGGAGGGAAGTTTCGTGGAGATTTCTGACATTTGTAGTAATTATTTCTCGTTTTCAGTAAGAAAATGTTTATGTGGTTTAGTTTTATCGGAAAAATATGTAGTTCTGTATATGGATTTTCAGGGAGAAAAAGACAGCAGTTCCCGCATATATCAGTCAACTCAAGAACAGTTCAAACGGAGGGGAAGAAAAGGGAAAGTCGTTTGTGGGACCTAACTCCAAGTAGGTGTCACTTTTTTTGCCTACGGTTGTTTCACCGTCCGGTGCTTGCGGTTCTTGGAACTTTCTTCTGATACTAGCAATTATACCAGAGATCTCGCATTGATAATGTAATAGCAATTGTGGCACGCTAAGTATGGGTACTTAAATTTTCTGTTTATAAAATTGAAAATATTTATTTATTCTTAATAATGATAACCTAATTACTGAATATTTTTACTTAAATTTACTAATAAAATATAAATTTGGAGAAAATAAAGTCAAAAGTAAAGAAATTATAATTGAAGAAAAATAGTATAGAAAAATAAATATTAAAAGAAAAAAAAGTTAAGAAAACTATTTTATCATATTTTTTACAACTACTTTGTCATTATCTTTCAGAATAAGATTAATTTGCTCATTCATATAAAAACAGACCAAAATAAGTAAATAACTAGTTAAGGTATTCATGCTTATATATAATATAGATTATTTGATTAATATTTTTAAGTATACTTGATCTTGTAATAAATGGATTATTGAAATATGAAATGCAAAAAAAAAGACTAATTTTTTAAAAATATTAATGAAAAAATTGTAGTATAGGAGTAGTGCAGCCAAAGACAGCAAGTAGCTATAGTAAAAAACAGTGGGTGGTTGTTTATACAGCGTAAGATTAAAAAAAATCAAAACTTGATATTCAAATTGTTATTTTAGACACAAAAGTGCCTCGCTTTTTTATAATAGTATAGAATAATCTAAAATTTCTTAAAATTTGTAAATTTTTATATAGGTTGACAAAATTTTCTTAATTGAATTCTTTTTCCATTTGTTTTGATGTAACTTTTTTAATTTTAATAGTTGAACGACTTTACTAAAAATTTGCTTTTTATGTGATTTAGTTGGGCAATAAACCTGTGATTCATCCTTCTCTCAAGGCAAAGTTGATGATTTAAAACTATAAAATTTCAAATTTAGAATCTTCATTTGATTTTAAAATTATTGATAATAATAATTGATATAATGATACATTATTCATTATCGATGCCTATTTCAAGCTATTATAAAATGGAGTTACAAAATATTTAATATACATACCACATCCCTTCACATGAAACAACAATCTCACAAATTGGTATATTGAACTTGTCAATTATATTTAAACTCATAAGTCATATTGTCATAGCTCTGTTTTGTTTACCATACTGACTGACTAACCACTTTATTTACTAATTTAAACGATCAAAATGAAAGACATTAAATATAATTTTTAGATCCCTTGTTTTGATTTTTTCTCTCTTTCTTTTTATATAAGCTATCAAACTTGTCACCTGGTTTTTTGTACTGCCTCGTTGTACTTTTGACTTTGTTGTTAATGTTTAATGAATTAATCTACCATTATAAAAAAGAAGGATATATAAAACCCTCAGCTGTTATAATTGTATTCGAAATCTAAGTTACAATGAAATTGCATAACAATTCCATCAATGAAATCTATAATAATGTGCAAAATTAGATAAGATTTAAATAAATAATATTTCATTTTATGTATGTAAATATATATCTCAAGTTGATAATTGGAATGTAATGATTAAGAATTAAAATAAAGAAACAAATTACTTCTATCAACAATAAATGATTATGTAAATCATTTAAGAGCCAAATTTGAAAATATCCACACATTTCACACATACTAGTTAAAAAAAAGTCATTTAAAAGCTAAATTTGGAAATATCCACACATTTCACGTGTATTAGTTGAAATAATTGGTATTTTGTTCACACGTAAAAATACTAATTACCGTTAAGAGCTTTTCATATTGATAAAGTATTCATGAAATGCGAAACGTTTTAGCCCATCCTAAACTCCTAATGAAAAATAATGAAATTTTAACTTTCTAACATACACACGTGACAAAAAGAATTTAATAAATATCTAGTTCTCCAATAAAATTATTGATAATAATTGATATAATGATACGTTATTTATCATCGATACCTATTTCAAGCTATTATAAAATAGAGTTACAAAATATTTAATATATGTAACACATCCCTTCACATGAAACGACAATCTTACAAACTGATACATCGAAGTTGTCAATTATATTTAACCTCATAAGTCATATTTTCATAACTCTGCTTTGTTTACCATATTGATTGACCACTTTATTTACTAATTTAAATTGTCAGAATAAAAGGCATTAAATATAATTTTTTGACACGATATTTCATAGGTACTCTTTTGGTGAAGCCTAAAATTCAATGGACTTGGAAGTCAAAATCTTTTATCTAACATAAATTTTAATATCTATTTATATGTATTTTTCCTTGAATGGTCCCATGAAATTGATTATTAATTGTGTTCGTATTGGCTTTATTGCACTGTCATGGACTATGAGCTCACAAAGGTTGAAAAATAGGATTAATATTTATTTAAAATTCTTTTTATTTTTGAAGAATATTTATTTATTACTTACAACAATAATTTCGGGGAAACTTAAGGGAGTCAAAATTGACACACTTACGCAGGAGGGTTGACCTGGTTGACCTGTCATTACGATGTGGAAAGACTTTTGCCGTGTAATAACTTTTGAAACGTAAGCAGTTATCTCATGCAGTCACTATGATGACGTGGAGCAGCACATTAAATTTTAGCTAAGATATAAATAAATGAATGCTGATTTTGGCACTCCACTTTCTGCATTTCATGACGCATATTTTTTTATTTCAATTGACTAAGATGCCCTTATTTATTCTAAGTTATATTTTTCTTTACTTCAAGGGTAAAATTGACCCTTTCTCATCAATTGAACTATCAAATATATTAATTTATTATTTTAAATAAAAACTACAAATATATAAAGTGATATTTTTTAAGTTATATACAATTTTAAACAAATTCCCAAGAAGAAAAGCAGTAAAACCGATTCTTACTATTTTTCCCTTTTCCCTTAATAAATTAACAAATTCCTAAGAAAGAAAAGCACTAAAACCGATTCTTACTATTTTTTCGTTTTCCCTTAATAAATTAAACTAAGCCTTCACTTTTTTTTTCCAACAAAAACCAAAATTTTCTTTACAATAATATGACAACATAAACATCTGCATAAAATAATATAAATAAGGCCAGCTTAAAAGAAAAGAAAAAAATGTAATTTAAACATGTTTTCTTTTGCTTACTATATAGATTTTTCAAATCAAATAAAAAAAAACTATCAGAAAAAATAAGGGGGTGTTTACTTTGGCTTTTGGGTATAATATAGGTTTGGGTTATTAATAGTTTAAATATTGGTTTAAATGAGTAAAATGAATTTGATTTGTTGTTTACCTTGAATATTAATATTGGTTTATGTTACCTTAATTTGCTTATGTGTTTACTTTGAATTATATGGATTAAGTTGTGTAAAGTTTGAAATGCCCACAATACCCTCCACATTAACTTAATAAAAGAAAAAAATCTTTTGTTTGTGGAGACAAATTTGAAAATACACAACAATGGTTAAAAATTTGGTTTCCTAAACCAAAAAAAAAAAAATAGTTAACCAAACAACCCATTAACCCACTTTAACATGGGTTGAATGACAAAGCCTGTAGTTTGGACCATTCAAAGTAAACAAGGATACATATTAGTATAACTTAGCTTATCACCCCTTAACCATCCAAGTAAACATGCTCTAACTTTCCTAAAAAGAGCCATGACGAGGTTGAAAAAAAGAACATAACTTAGTTTAAGGGATTGTAAAGAAAATTTTGGTTTTCCGTGAAAAAAAATAAAGGCTTAGTTTAATTTATTAAGGGAACAAAATAGTGAGAATTGGTTTTATTGCTTTTCTTGCCTTAGAAATTTGCTTGGATTTGTATATAGCTTTAAAAAATATCACTTTATATGTAGTTTTTTTTTAAAAAAAAAAAAAAAAAAAAAAAAACACACACTAATATGTTTAGGAATTAAGAGTGTGTTTGATGAGATAGGGGCAATTTTGTCATTGAAGAAAAGAAAAATAAAGCTTAGAGTACGTAAGGGTGTGCTAGTCAATTGAAATAAAAGAATGTGTGGCATGGAGTGCAAAAGGTAAAGAATGAAGTGCCAAAATCACCATCCTCTATATATATATATATATATATTTGATAAGGGTTCGGAGTTGCAATAATATCTGGTAGGACTACATTAATAGTTTATGAAAACAGGTGGCAAAGATCTTGACCTCGTAGATTGAGATTCAACTCGGGAACAATATAAGTGTTAAGTTTGTTAAGGTGACCATCAATTGTAATTTTTTGAAGTTTAAGTGACACATCATAGATCCTTTATTCCAATCCTGCTCCATTTTCTATCCCATCGCAAGAGTGTCTGTCAAATATATGGCATCTACAACCATATATTTCTATAAAGAAAGATTTAGTACACTTAACATGTCATTAAGACAAGGAATGAAAAATGAAACAGCATTTTGCAATTGAAAATCCTGATCGGAAGTAAAATTGGGGTCTAATGATGAAATAAGACAAAGTATGTTGTAAATGAAGTGGAAGATTTGGTGAACAGTAGAAGTTACCTTGTTCATGGTTGAGTGATTATTTATAGTGTCTAAAATGTGCTATTGCGCATTTCCATGTGGGATTCATATGGAGATCCTTGTAGATGCCAAGTCTGCGGACTATAGTTTGAATCATACTTTTCAGGCCAATTCGTGTCATAGGTACCAATCACAAAAAGAGACGTGAATTTTAGTCTTGGTTAGTGATTCATCCACTTTTCAAATTGTGTCATTTATTCCTTTTATATGTTTAAATCCATGTATTAAAAATCGGCTCGAACCGACCGGTTCGACAGAGAATTAGTAGGCTTTTTGGGCTGATCGAACATAAAGACCGGTTATTAAAATAATCGGTATGAATTGGTCAAAAATGAAAAAATCGATACTAATTGAATCAATCTTTTAATTTTTCACTTAAATTTGATTGTTTTAATTAATATTTTGAATATTTTGATTCAATACAACTTAGGAAAAGTATTACACCACATAGTTAAAGTTTTTTGTTATTATTCCAAAAATTTTATATTATTTGTAGTAATACATATAGATTTATATAAAATACATTTATGATGTCATACCAGCTAAACGGTTGAACCTATACCAATAGAGTCACCCATTTTATTACCGGTCCAATTTTGAAAATATTGGTTTAAACCCAAACAAATTTTTAAATAAGAATCAGAAATGAAGAACATAATCACAATATTTCATGTAAATGCTTATTATTAGAATGAATCTCTATTCTCGACTTAGGTAATAAATGTTAGGCGCAATTTGAGAATGTCAAGCATTTTGTTGAGGCAATCCATGAGGTCAAAACGTGGAAAGCTGGTAGCCAGTAGTATACAATAGAATTCAAGGTAGAAAAGATTTAATGAGTCGATAGTAGGAAGACCTTGCATCCCCCATCGTTACAAGAATTGAGCATGCTCATATAAGTATATATTAGGAATGAGTAAATTAGGATCTGTCGCCAAAGTATGCAAATACAAAGGTCGGGGAAAGCTTCATAATGCATACTAATAGAGGGCACCACAAGCACGATACACTTTTCATTATTTCTCTAGCAATTTTTCTTTTGACCATGTATCATGTAAGAAGCATGAATACATAATATGGAACATAAACATACTGATTAAAATTTTATTCTTAAATCCAAACCAAATTGTACAAACACCCATAAAAAAATAAAAATAAAAATCTAGCAAACTATATTTGTCAAAATAATTAAATAAATAGAAATTATTGGAGAAAACGACTAAACATGAGAAATGTTTGATTGATCAACTTGCTTTGCCATTTGAAGTTGAGTATGAGCAACAAATGGGGGGAGTTGGTGAACATTTTCTCATCTGAGTAACCCAATTAAACTAAAATCAATTGTTTGATTATTGAACATAAGAAAACTTAGCTAAAAACATAAGTTATTGAACATAATAATTCAATGAATCTATAGGTGTAAGTAATATTTGTTTAATAAATTTTGACTTATTCACTGCATATACTATATTCAAAAATGTTTTATTACTTTTTCTCTCTCCTCTTTACATATTATTCCTTCATCATATGTAATGTTTTCCCGATCGTATCATTTTTTTATCTCCATCTTTACACTCTTTAATTTTCTCTTCAAATATGTTATTTCCTTTGACAAATTCAAATAAATATATTTACTTAATTAAAAGTATAAAATATTATTAACTTTTTATATATTAAAAATTGAAACACACACATTAAATATGTCACACTATTAATCATGCTTAGTTAAGGATTTATTTTGCATCGTTGTAATTTTTTTTTTTTTAATCTTTTTTGGCTGTTATTTTTCTACATGATTCTTTAATTAGTTATGTCAAATGACGTAACTAATTTTCCAAAATCAATTCTCATGAAACTTTTTAAATACTCTCTAGCTACATCTTAAATTAATTTTTCAAGAGGAAAAGTATTGGGCAAATTTCCTAATATTCTAACTTTTTATTTATATGGTTTATTTAGACCACATTTTATTGAAAAATGGCTCATGAGCTTTCTTTGGGCTAAGTACAACATTTTTGGGTGATTTGTTGGTAATGGGCTGATTTCTTAAGCTAGTCCGCATAAATATTGGGCTTAATTAACATGTAATATCTGATCTCGCACGCTTCGTGTAGCCCAGTTTGGTTTACTCTCAAGACCAATTGTAAGCATACGATAATCACTTTTTAATAATTACAATTAAAAAAAATATCGACGTTTACAATGAAAAACCGTGTACAAAAAGCAATAGTTTGTCTTGTCAAATATCATACAAATATTATGTAATGTGTTTCATTTGTAGACTTTATGATTTAGGTAAAGATTGGAGGACAATTGTGTAAGCTTGGTTATGAGCTCCCTTTCTTTTGATTAGATTGGTCGCGCAGGTTTGAATGTCATAGTCGAAAACTAAACCGAAAAATTATTACCATTGTTAACGTTAGTTATTCTTGTAAAATAATTATGCCTCATTTATTAAAATAGTATATTTATGTTACGTACCTTTTTTTATGCCAGATCATTTATTGAGATGTTACACCTCACAGATATATTCTTTTGTTGTGCTTCTCCATTTTCTCAATGTTAGTTATCAATTTGGCTGATATTGTAGTGACTTATTTTTTTCAAATGTCTTGAAAATGATTATTTGGTTCAAAATCCAACATTTTTACAGATGTCCTAAAGATTATAATTTGGCTCCAAATCCAATAATTTAAAATTACTCAAAACTCATTATTTAATATAAATACTTCTTTTTATATTATGATCATAATCCACAAGTTCATACGTTTTCAACAACTATCGGAGTCCTATTCATGGCGACCTGGTTGAATTGGGGGCGACTGGCGAGCAAGGGTCATAAATGCAACCATTTTTCATCCTTTTATAAGTTACATATTTAATTTACTTAATTATTACACCTAACCATAGAGTCAATATCAATAGCACAACCTCTCTCATAATAAGACTACTTTTGTGATAAGTTGACCCTTTAGGACTTTAAATAGTGGAAATTGATTAGAAAAGAATGGACATAAAAAAAGAAAAAATAAAAAATGATGCAACTAATAGTCCTAGACAATGACTTTCTTTAGTCTACAAAGCCCATGACCTAATTCCTTGTTTGTTTGTATATATTTTGCTTGTAAATTGCTGCATGCGTATCAATTATCAATGTTGAAGATATTAATAATATGTGATCATTTAATTTTTTCATAGTCGAACAACTTATTCTAGAAAGTTCCAATATATCTTAAGCCTCTTGTCCTCTAAGACGTGTTATATGCAGACAAGTATGACATAATACAAATATATAAATATTTCAATGTTAAAAATACAAAATAAAAGGAAAAAGAATATGTTCTCTCTCTGAATTCTAAACACCTCAACTTTACTATCGTAACCCTCGCTGCACCATAGACCTTCATCTGTTTTTTCCTTTTGAAAGGTGATCATTGGTGGCTTCAATTTGTTGATTTTTTATTTTTTATTTTTATTTTTTCATGATGGTTCGGCTTGTGTCCAAGGATTCTTTCCTTATTCCTGTAGCTCTTTCTTTATTTTCCTATTCCGCTACATTTCTTTCACCATGTCAATGATAGTGCAGTCCTGTGGAGTCCAGAACTTTTATTTTCAAGTCTCTCATGAGGACATCGTTAAAGTTCTGATCTCTGCTCTTGCAAATCCAAAACCACTACTCTTATAGAGAAAGGTGTCTTGGCACCCTTTTTCCTTAAGGCAATAGCCTTGTGTCAAGGTTTTACTCCACCTTAAGGTGACTAAAATTTTAAACCCTCCAATTGCAATCCTTGTTGTGTTTACTTAGTGTTTCTCTACTATTTATTTCTTTCTTTTTTTGTTTATTTATTTTTGTGCTTATTTTATATGTTTTTCGTTGTATTTTGTTATGCTTGTCATTATAGTTCGATGTGTGGTTTTATAATTTGACTTCTCTCAAATTTCTCAATGCCAAAAATAAAGATGCTTTTAAGCTATTTTTCTATGAAAATAACTTTGAATCTTTAAAATATTCTCTTTCTTTTGAATAGAGACAAAAAATGTTTGTGATCCCTTAAATTGATGATCTTGACATTACAAACTTCCATGCTCTTTTCTTCTTGTTTCAATTTCAGTGTTACTCTTTTAGATCCGTTGTTTTGATTTTTTTTACCTTTTTTCTTTTTATATTAGCCATCAAGCTTGTTGCCTGGTTTTTTTGTATTGCCTCATTGTACTTTCAACTTTATTCTTATTAAATTAATATACCATTATAAAAAAAAAAGGATGAGACATGATTGTATAAATACACTTAGCTGTTATAATTTTATTTGAATTTTAAGTGAGAATAAAATCGTGTAACAATTCAATTAATGTAATAGATAATACCGTGCAAAATAAGATGAGATATAAATAAATAATATTTCATTTTATGTTAATATATATATATATATCTCAAGTTGATAAATGGAATGTAATGATTGAGAATTAAAACGGAGAAACATATTATATATTCATCTCAAGTTGATAAATGGAATGTAATGATTGAGAATTAAAACGGAGAAACATATTAGTTCAATCAACAATAAATGGTTACGCAAATCCTCTAAAAGTCAAATTTGAAAATTTCTACCCATTGCACCCATATTAGTTGAAATAAATTGTATTTTGTTTACACATAAAAATAAATGGGGTACTAATAAACGTTACCAACTTCTCATTTTGGTAAATAAAGTATTCTTAAAATACGAAACGTTTTAAGCCCATTCTAAACTTATAATAAAAAGATAATGAAATTTAGTTTTCTAACATATACACGTGACAAAAAAAATTTAATAATGATCTAGTTCTCCAATATACATATATCATGACATACGAACATTTTGTATCTTTTTATGTTTTAAGTTTAAATGTAACACCGAAATTTAAGATAAAATTACTGAAAATAAAAACCACTCCACATAATTTTCAACATAATTTTTCATAATAACATCTATATATATATATATATATCACTAAAGAGCAAAAGAAATATCCAAAAAATTATTCAATTCAAATAATTGTCACAAGAATATAGACAAACAAATTATTATAATTTCAATAAGTATCTTCAAAATTACAACACCTATAGGCACTATAAATATAGAATTTAGACACGATTTTGGGTTCATTAATGAAGAGACGCAATACCGATCCTCTCTCTTCTTACTGCCACGTCGCCATTCCTCCTTCGGTGACAACACAGATTCAGCACTCACTGTTAACTCTCTCTCTTCACTTTCTCTCTCCTCCTTTCACTTTCTCTCACTTCACAACAATATGCATTTTCATCCACACTGCTCCACTAATCATAGTGGTATCAACAACCGCTCTCTCTAGGGTTTCCAGATTCTGGAAAAGCTTTTTTTATCTGCTTTTCGATTCTGTGAAGTTTTTGCCTGATTCGGTTCGAATCGGCGGGTTCGGATCTTCGGAGAGATTCTGTTTGATCCGATTCGGTGAAAATTAATCGATCTGAGATTGTTTGATGTGTATTTTTTGAATTTGATGTTTAATTGGATAAGGTGTGGGATTATTTATATTGGTAATGGATGTGGATCTGAAGGTGGTTTTGCGGCTAGAGGAGTCAGCTGCTCTGAGTGTAAGAGCTCAATTTTTTTTTTCATTTTAATTTATTTTTTATTTATATTTATTTATTTATTTTTTGTTGCTGATGATTATGTGCTTGTGTTTTTTTAACTAGTTGTTTTAGCATTTGAGCGTGAGGTGGAAACTGAAATTTTTGGCTTTACAAGACATTTTTGTCAAAAATGGAGGAGTTCAAGTTTGGATGGGATTTGTTTGTGAAGTTAATTGGTTAGTTAAATTTGATTTCATTAAAGAACTGTTGTTGCAGCTGAAGATTGAAATCTGTCTACTGTACATTTATTTATCAAAAGCTAAGAGTAAAAGTTTCCTAATTGTTGGATCCTATGAAAGGAGTTTAGTACTTGTAGACGGTTTACTTACTATAAGAAAAAGAGCATATTCGTATCTATAAAAGTAATTATTCAATGATAAAGCTAGAATGAATTAAAAACTTATGGGCCTTTGTATTATTCAGCTGGAGTAGGAAAAGAAGTTGAATGTTTATAGTGTATGATATCAAAACCATTTCAGCTTGCTTTGCGATACCGTCCATTGATTATGTAGCAATATTCGATAATGTATTCATCCCTATCGGAATGAATTGTGATGAAGCTAATCTCCTCTTCTTGTTTTTTGTTTTTTTTTTGTTTGGGCTTCAGTAGATTCATATTTGAGATCAAGGCATCTGCTTTAGATGTTATGCAACAATTTTTTGAGGTCTGTAAGTTTTTGGGCCGGACATATTGGGAGACACACTGACTTCAGGCGGTTTAGCTATATCTGTGGAGGTTCTAATGCCACTCACTGGTTAACTTATTCGTTGAATCGCAAGTTTGGAAGAAAGAGAAAGATGATGGTGGACTCTGGTTCAACTGCTAAAGGATCTATGATTGATATTTTACCTGAGAAGGATGATGATGGTGGCTATGCTAGCGGAGGATGGAAGAGGTGATTGAATATTCAGGGTTTTTCTGTTTTGTATGCTTTTGATTTTTCATATTATTTAACTAATTTTTTCATGAAGGAAACATTCTTACATACGGTTGTCCACCTGAGTATGATGTCTGATGCTGTTTGTCATAGAGTTTCGTTTTCATTCTTGCTTGTTGGTACCAGACACAATTTAGAAAAAATCTGAGTAGGCACAATTAACTTCGTCCTAATTTTACTACTAATTTTACTTACTAAGAATGTAGTAAAATTAATGGTGGTCTGACCTAAATTCGTACCATTTAATCATGATGTTCAAATAAATCTTTGTTAGTGAGTTTAAATGCTTTTCTTCATTTAACAATGATGTCTTGAGGCAATGAATACGCAGTATCAATGTGATGTATAAAAGTATTCTTTTCTAAGCCATTTACTTGAAAATTTCCTTGTCCTGATTTATGAGCATCTTTCGTGTGGTGATTCCTTCCATGGAAGGAGGAAACAAATATGTTTAGTTTCTTTAGCTACGACTACC
Source organism: Handroanthus guayacan (assembly GCA_014898755.1). Taxonomy (NCBI): domain Eukaryota; kingdom Viridiplantae; phylum Streptophyta; class Magnoliopsida; order Lamiales; family Bignoniaceae; genus Handroanthus; species Handroanthus guayacan. Next base: position 974,083 of record JACFYI010002893.1, read on the forward strand.
ATGCATTTATGTAGATACGGTCTTCATCAACACTACTTTTGATGCTTTTATTCGACATATACTAAAAATGAAATGTACTATAGAAGAAAAGAAAGCTAGTGAATCAAAAGCTGTGTTTATGATACTAAAAATAGCAAGACCCCACCTATACTGCGAAGGCAAGTACGACAAATTTTAGATACCAAGGATGGAATTTTTAGCATGTCCTGTAGTGGTATTTAGTTATCTAATAGGTAGCTTTGGGTCAGAATTCAAAGTAATGACTCGGAGCCACAGGTTAGTTTTGTGGGACCTCTGGTTGTGCTAAAAAACCTATCCATTATTGCAACATATGTTCAATGTTCATAGGCTACCATAATCATTTTGGTATCATTTGATATAGTTGGAATACTTGCTAGATGCATGATATATTAGTTTTATCAAGTGCAATTTAAATCAAGTTGGTTCTATGGAGTTTCTTGTTACCCATTTTATGTTGCATTTCTAATGTGATTATCCTTGGTTGAAGTCACATTTACATTTTATTTTCTGATTGGCAGTGAAGATGGAAGATTAAGTTGTGGGTACTCCAGTTTTAGAGGAAAAAGGGCTAGCATGGAGGACTTTTATGACATTAAGGCCGCAAAGATTGATGGACAGTCGGTCTGCCTCTTTGGGATATTTGATGGTCTGCTCTTGTCCGATAGACCCTTTATTTATTTATTTATTTATTTTTTTAAGCTTGATAGGTAGCTAAATGAATAGGATACCTACTGGAGGGAGCAAATTCTAACCTAAGCAGTCTGTATAAAGATAAGATTAGATATATAAAAATCCTCTCAAAAGTTCAATGTTCATGGAATGAAATCTGGTCATGATTGTCAGTTTTGCTTAATAATTCCAACATTTGGAAATAAATGAACTAACATAGGGGAATTGGGTACTTAAAACTAATTGAATTTGACTTGTCTAGCTTGTTCAAGATGATTTGTTGAGCAAAAGCTTCCAAATTCACCTTTGGATTATGCATAGAGGTTTTAATTTGAGCTCGAGCATGAATTGTAAAAATGACATGACAAGTATGGGGCTAATGGGTTCCTCTTAGTTAATTTCAATATGATTATGGAATTGTCCATTAGTTTACGAGGAGGAAAAGTAATATTAACTTTTCTAATGATGATAACTTATCATGGCAGGTCATGGTGGCTCCCGTGCTGCTGAATTTTTGAAGGAACATCTCTTTGAGAATCTCATGAAACACCCAGAATTCATTACAAATACAAAATTGGCTATAAGTGAGTTTACTATCTATTTTCAATTGCTTCTTATTACCAGATGACTACGTGATTTTATGGGAGCATTCATTTTGACTATAGGCTGAATACCATGGCTAATAGGGGGTGATGTTATGGAAAAATAAGTTGTGGTATGAGTTGGTAATTTAGCTATTTTAGAAAGGGTGTAAGTCTAACTAACCGTGAATATAGGTAAATGAAAATGGATGGCAAGGACACCCTGAGAATGTGACAGTACTTATGTGTTTCTAGTGCCTCTTAATTTTTGTAGCTGTAGAAGTGATACTCACTTTGATGTACAAACTAAATTGTTGAGCTTCAAGGGAGAACTTTTGGGCTGTAGATTTGTCTGGGGACTGATACAAGAATGAGAGACCTTCCATTCATTTTGTCTCATCATTGTAACCTGGTCGCAGCATGTACGTGCTGCTGTAACTATTCTATTTGAAAATACTACCTTGGTTGCATGAACTAGGACTGTTAAGACCTGTGAAATATGGTGTACTAATGTAGCATTTCCTAATTTCTTAATAGTCTCTCTTTTGATGTGGTAATGTGCCCAAAATATCTAATATGAAACCACAGGTGACACTTATCAGCAGACAGACAGAGACTTTCTGGAGTCTGAAAAGGACACCTTCCGAGATGATGGCTCAACAGCCTCAACAGCAGTTCTTGTTGGCAATCATCTTTATGTTGCTAATGTGGGTGATTCTAGAACTATCATATCGAAGGCTGGAAAAGGTACTATACAGTCCTACTTACATTTAAATGATCTAAAAGTATTCTGATGCAATGAATCCTCCAGTCTTCGCCATCAAGAAATGGGTGTATGAACCACCTTAGGAAAATAATAGGGATTTTAATAATGTAAGCCCTGTGAATTCTTCAAGGTTGATAAATTTGTTGCTTGATTATCACCTAATAACAAGTATTTGAAAAAATTAAAATAATATTTTTATTCAATGTTATTTACTCGTTGCTAGTATGTTTAGGCATTTAGCTTTTCTGTCGATCTATGTTTTTCTGTGTTTCTTTAAAACGTTTCTGAAGAGTTTTTGTTTCCTGGATTCTTCTTATCTACTTGTATGTTTTTGAATGGAAATTTGAAGTTATTATAGCAATTAGCTAACATACAAGTAGATAACAACTGGTTGGCTTGTGTAAACAAATTAACAAAGGAGTTGGGCTGTTCAACCATCTTTCTTTGAATAATTTCAAGTAACTGTTCATAGATAATATTGTGATCCATTCTTACCAGTTGTTGCAGCTAATGAGTCATGAGGCTTATGGTGCTGACACATTATTGAGGCCAAAAGTGTTTTTTGATGAATCATTTGCTTTCTTCTTGCTTGACAGCAATTGCACTCTCAGAAGATCACAAACCAAATAGAAGTGATGAACGGAAGAGGATTGAAAGTGCCGGTGGTGTTGTGATGTGGGCAGGTTTGGCCACTTTTTATTATCTTAGACTGTTTTGCTTACTCGGTGTCATGCTACTGCAGAGAGTATCTTTGTCCTCCGGAAAATGGTTCAGGAATCACAAAGAGATTTCTTAATGTTAAAATGAGTTTTTGCTCATAATTTCCTTGTCAAGGAAACAACGGTACTTCAGTTTCCATGGATGAGGCTCCATTCCATGATAACACAAGGAATCTTACAGTGCCAAACAGCACACACAGAAATGGGCCGTAATTTATAGAGTAACTGATCTTGCATATATGTAATTCTTTTTCCTTTCATTTTGGTCATGTGAGAGACTGGTTTTCTCGTGCTTATATGTATAGGTGACAATAGACAAGTTTTCTCTTGGCTAAAAGATCCTTATTAGAACCTATACATTGTCTATAAAAAGTTATACGTCATGTTTGCAATTATTTCTAATAGAACTTTCAGATACTCGGAAGTGGCAATGATGATTCATGATTATTGTTGTATCAGGCACCTGGAGGGTTGGAGGTGTCTTGGCCATGTCTCGTGCTTTTGGCAATCGCATGCTGAAGCAATTTGTTGTGGCTGAACCTGAGATTCAGGTACACGGAATTTTAACTATAGAGGTTTGGTTTTTCCCTGGTAATGAACTTTCTTTGTCATGGATTAACCTAAACCGAAGTTCTGAATGTTAAATTAGTCATAAAGTATTGAGGTTGCTGCGGTCCGTATTGATAAAATATGACCATAAACAGTCTTCTGAACTATAAGGTCATGGAGTGCTGCTTTATTTGTGGTCGGATAATTAGTTCTTATAGTTGGTTTGGAACATATTAATTTTCTTGTTTTAATGCTCCAGGAGCAGGAGGTTGACCAAGACCTTGAATTGCTTGTGCTTGCTAGTGATGGGCTCTGGGATGTGGTACCTAATGAGGTAATCCTTTGTTAATTTCTGTCTTTCTCCGAGCCCTTTGAGTTAAACAATTCAGTTTTTCTTTTTACGTGTTGTGGGTTAGATGTTACACGGAATCCAGCCTCCAATGTCACATACGAATGAGATGATATTGATTTGACGAATCAATAAGTAACCATGCACATAAGAGATGTGTCATTTGTGAAATATCCAGAAGTTCCATTCTGGAACCATACTAGTGAAATGGAATTCCAGGCCATAATTTTTATTTGATGAATAAATAAGTAGCCATGCACATAAGATGTGTCATTTGTGAAATATCCGGAAGTTCCATTCTGGACCCATACTAGTGAATCCGAATTCTTGTCCAAAATTTAAACTAAAGTCAGATATTTTGAGATTATGTATGTTCATATATGAGATGTTATTTCAGGATGCTGTTTCAATAGCTCAAACAGAAGAAGAGCCGGAAGCAGCTGCTCGGAAGTTAACCGAGACTGCTTTCACGCGCGGTAGTGCCGACAATATCACCTGCATTGTTGTCAAATTCCACCATGACAAAGTTGAAGCTGAGGAAACCCAGCAATATCTTGAAGTCAAACCTGAACGAAAGGAAACCCAGCAACATCTTGAAGTTGAAGCTCAACCAAAGGAACCCCAGCAACATCTAGAACTTGAACCCGAACCAGAACAGAAGGAAACCTATCAACACCTTGACGTTGAACCCCAACTGAAGGAAACCACACACACGGATCCAGAGGAAACCCAAAGAAGTTGATGAATTCTTGAAGACTTATCTAGCATTGTCTGCTGTGGATGCGGAGGCTTGTTGGGGCGAGGAGGGTTTTGATTTGTTCATTCATTGGTTTGTTTTTGTATTTTGTTTTTGTAATTTTATATGTGGTGGTGTATGTGTAAGTTTTTGCTCGTTAAAAAGTGTTTTCTTGGTGAATTCTATGGGTGGTGTAGTTTTTTTATTTAATAAGACTCGTGTTCATGGTCTTTCTCTTTCACCATGCTATGATAGATTTATGTCTCATTCCTTATGCCAAACGAACTTAGTTTGTGATTTTTACCCAAAAGTTCCCGCTTTGCTTCCTGTCTTCAAAATTAATGCTTAAATATCTTATGGTCTGCGCGGGTCTTATACCGATGTATGGTCTGTTTTCAACTGAATTCCGATCAGAATTCTGTATTATGTTATGATGTGGTCTCGGATTTCGGTCCATGGATTGAAACGGTTCTATTGAAGATGCTTGTTATTAATGAGGGGTCAATTTTGTCAATTGTATAAAGAAAAGATTAAGATAAGATGGAGGGCGAATGTCAACTTCTAATTTTATAATTTGAAATTATGCCATAAGATAATAACTAGTAATTCTGATAATTTGTCGACATTGCATAATAGCAATTTCTTACCTTTGCTAATTTCAAATTATTTTGATAGAAACTAAAAATTTAGGATAATTTTTTTCTTCCTTTCTTTTATTTTCATTTTTTTCTGCGTGACATTCGAGTTGTTTGAGTTGACTGGTTCGCGGGAATTTTGTAAGTTGCTTGGGTCAACCGTTATCAACACGTGTCAAAACTTTTCATATACCTTTCATTTTTATAAAGTTGTTGGGATTTTTTTTTTTTGACTATCTGAGTCGACTGTTATCAACACGTATTAAAACGCGTCATTCTATTTAACGAACTGAGTTGACTATTAATAATTAAAACGTGTTGGATATAGATAAATTTTTTGGTGACCTTTATCAACACATGTAAATATGTCTTTTTCCAAGTAGATTGTCTTATCCATAATGAGATTATGTGTTTGAAATGAGATCACATGATATTGTTCATATGATTAATATTTTAAATTTGTAAAAAATATAAAAATAAGTGTTAAATACTTAGATAATTGAATACTCCTATATGCTTTTTTTGACGCCACTCAATAAATTGCTCAAGTTGTTTGAGTCAACTACTTATTAAATATTTTAATTTGTTTGATTAGTTATCAACACAACAACACTCTTCATTATTATTATCCGCCATATTTTTATTATTTTTAATGAACTAAGTCGACTGTTATCAAGACGTGTTAGATACAAATCTATTTTTTCAGCCATTTGGTTTGGCCTTTATCAACACTTGTTTAAACAATTTCATATTTCCAATAGCTTGTCTTAGCTATAATCAGATTATATTTTCCTTTTTTATAAAAAGGATAAAAAAATATAAAAATAAGCGTTCAATATTCAAGTTTGTATATCAAATCGAATACTCTTACATGCTTTTAACGACACTACTAGATAAATTGTTGAAGTTCTTGGAGTATCTTTGTAAATTGTTAGAATAGGCTAATAATATGCAGATTTTTCACATATACACTTTTTAATTTGATGAAGTCGTATGAATTCTTTAAACTATTTAATTAGTCGATAATTATCAATATGTATTCACACACGTCATTTATTAGTTAACTGAGTCGATCGTTATCAATAGGTGCAAATTATGTGCATGAAATGGGCATTATTTGTGTGATATTTGCTTATATAATTAATATTATATTTTAGATTTGTATAAAAAGCAAATATCATAGAAATAAGTGTTAAATACTAAGATTTGTCACAAAATTAAATACCCTTATATGCTTTTTGTGTCGCCAATAGATGATAATCTGTCCCTAAAATGAATCCCTACATAAAAATATAAAAAGATAAATAGGACCTCTAAATTGGTACTGAGAGACTAGCTTATATGCTACTAGAAAATTAGACATATTTAAGCAAAGGTTTTCAGAATCATCAAATTTAATTTCAGCTGTAGAGTACATTTCTAAATTTTAACTTTTTTTGTCTTTTCATTTTTTTTTATTTTTTTTTTAAAAAAAAACTTTAAGTAATTCCAATTTTCACGCAAACATATGTAATGTTTTTATTCAATTGATTTTATTCAAATATCTTTTTGTCTACCTTCTGCACATATATTGCATATAAGCTTTGCACATATCTATGCTTTAATTATGCTAAGTTAATTAAACTAAATTTGGCCAAAAAATAATTAAAATTCTGTTAATTAATTCTCAACCAGTGGTCTACTTGCATTTTCTTTCTACATTTTTATTTAATTGATTTTATTCAAAAATATTTTTTTTTCTATTTTGCACACATATTGAGTGTGTTTTGTCCACAATTGTACTTGAATACATTAAATTAAACTAAATTTTGCGGGAAAAAAAATAAAATCATACAGATAATAATTAGTGCTCAACCAAAAATGCTTAAACATGTTGAACATGTTTCTATTTGTATTTATACTTTAAATTAACTCTCAGCCAATTATCCACATTGAATATATATGCTTTGGATGAAATGAATGTGCAAAAGCACATACTACAAGTTATACTATCATTTTGTCTAAAATATTATTGTAGATGTGTTATACATACTTTTCATGTGTGCATTATAGGATATGTATTTTATGTGCATGTCAGAATATACTCTACACCAACATGTATTTTAAATATATCTTATAAGGTTCTATAATGTGAGGAAAATGTGATAGCTATTTTTACAACTTCCTTATTATATGATTTTTAGGAATTTGAAATTTTGCAATGTCATCAATGTGCATAGCATGTGTAGATGACAAACCTAAATTATTGGCCCAACCCCACATGAAAAAAGCTCGATAGAACTAGGACTAGAACCCTCGTTGGGACTACCAACTCGACAATAAATGAACTGAGACTCAAGGAAATAGAGCTACCCTGATGAATTAGAGTACTAGCCGGCATGAGAATCCAATATGAAAATTGACAAATATAGCATGTTCACATTTAGGTTAATATTCAATCTGTTAGATTATCATTATACATATTACAATTTTTTGAGGCAATACTTGACTTGAACATCAAAGGATATCTTACAAGACAACTCGATGCTCTTAACTTTTGTGATGTAGGTATTCCAGCATTAACAACAGAGTTCAAAAAGTTCTTCGAAGTATTCTTACAATATTAATGAAGTTTTCTACTTATACTAGGTTCTCTCAATCACTTCTTTCTGTCATGTCACCTTCAAAGTTTATTGATTAGGCACATGTTTCCATCACTGTTTGTAGTCCTTTGTGCTGAAGAAAAGACTTTATTTATGTTGTCCTAATCGATCAATGAATCATAGGAGTAATAATATTATTACTATAAAACTATGGTATGTGTCATGGCATTTAGGTTATCTTAGGTCCGAAAGAATATTTGTGGATGATCGATTAGAATCATGGAATGCTAGAACAAATGGACCAATATGGTTCACCATATTCGCAATAAATCGGCCAGAATGGAATTGGAACGGGGAAAAACGTTCCATAATAATTGCAAGAAATTATTTTGTATTTGAAACAAATATATGGGAGGATAGATTTCGTGGAGCCTATTATAATCGATTTATTGGATTATTGTGGTGTTTCGAAAAGGAATAATGCATATAACTATGAAAAGAAAAAGATGTCTTTTAGATAAGAAATAATCTTAAAATATCATAGATACTATTTGAATATAATTTTATTTAAAATTCCAATATAGAGCTCTCTTAAGTTTTAGACATCAAACTTTGTTAGCATGTAACCCTTTGTGTAAATCTGTTATAAGCAAAAAAAAATTAAAAATTGAAAAATTAAAAAATAAAATTAAAAAATTAAAATCTTTTAAATTGTGATGAGCAATTTATCTGCTTATTACTTTTTAAATATACACATTGTGAATGTAATAATTGTATACAATGAACTTTCATCATGATATTCTACCACAGAAATACTCACTTACTAATTAATTGACGTAAAAATCTATCACACAGACTTAATGATATTTGTTACTAATATGGTTGTGTGGTGGATTATGTTTTGTCAGAAGTCTTGTTACTACTCTTATGACATAAATCAAGTTTGTCATAGAACTAATTTTTGTGATAGAATATCTGTCATAGACAAAAAATTATTAGAAAAATTAATCACAAAGTGTCATTATTCGTATACAAAGTCCCCGGTTAATTTGTTAGTATTTTGTTGAAAATAGATCTTGGGCCTAACTCACATCTAAAAAATTAGATCAAGAGATGGAGATTCTCCAATACAATACAAGAAGACCACTACCCTTACTCTCTACCGATGTGGGATTCTAACACACTTTCACCTGCATAAGGCTGAACATTTGGAACATAGAATAACATAAAATGAGTGATTGACATTGAGTAGCCCAATATCGAGGATGGGTGTGGTTCTGATGCATAAATTAAAAATAATTCTTGAGCTTAACTCATCCCAAAAATTAGTTCAAAAAGTAAAAATTATTCAAAATTATATAAAAAAAACAATTATTCATATTTTTTCGATATGATATTCTAACAAATTTGACCACAAATTTCTTAGAGCAGACGTCTATCTGTAATTGAATTCCCTTCACCACAAATTTTTTCATTGCTGAAGCCTGAAGGGGTATTTTCTTACACTCACTTTGACCAAGTAATAATCTATCGCATGTGATTGGGTGATGGCCCTAGACCATGATCATGATATTGTCCAAGAATTTCACTGTCCAAGAAGCAGACAATTTGCACATTCCAACAAAGATTGCACAAATTTGATTGGATGTAGCAACTCAATTTTGACTAGTTCTTTATTGGATAACCACTAAGGAAAGACCAAAAACCAAGTTTTTTTTTTTTTTTATTAGTGACCAAAAACCAAGTTACTATCAAACCTTTGAAGTTGAGTGAGATCCACTAACTTCAAAGTGAAAAGACTGAAGGAGGGAAAGGCTGCATATGAGAGTTGAATTATTGCATAGCATGGAAAATGTTAAGAGCCTCTTTTGTGGTATTTTTAGTATTTGAAAAAATAGTTATTAATTTTTTGTTTAGAAAAAAGAAAATGAACGGTTTATTTGTTTAAAATTATTGAGTAGAGTAGGCATAAGAATGAATTCAAATAAAAAAAATTATGATTACTGTACATAAAAGACCTGATTTTTGAATATTTGTATCTTTCAATATTTTAGAATGATCAATGAATGCATATTTTATGGTAAATCAAATTGATTATTGATTGATATAATAATAGCATAATAGATGACTATATGAGAAGAACTGAAAATAAAACAAGTTGTATATGTTTAATAAAAATATTGATAAAATAGTTTTTGTGCTTTAAATATTAAAAATTCGGGAGATAAAACCTCCTAAAAATCCAAACAAACAAACAGACATTGAATTTTCCGACTTTTTAATGCCAATGATGCTTGTCAGAGTTGTAATTCTTTGTGTATTGGCAATTACAATTATTCATGTACAAAGATAGATATCATGTGATCTTGAATTGATTGGACAAGGTCAGGTACAATCATTCGGTAGTTGCAAGGATTTTGATAATGAGGATAAATTCAAAGCCTATTAAGCTCACTAATATGGCCCTTAGTTATAATCCTTCAATGCTTAAGCTCGTTCAGATCTTAAAGTGACTAACATAAGTAAGTTGTCAAAATGGATAGCAAGATCTGGTGAATGGCAAAATGTTCTCTTATTTGTGATGGATGACTTATCTGTAGTGGTAATATCCTATTTGTATGGATGCATGGGCACGTCATCCGAGGACCACAAAAGATGCAAAATTCGTTGTCTTGGAACTGGATTGTACTTCTCAATTTAGGTCAGGTCTCAAAGACTCTAATGTAAAGACTTGGTTCCTTGATCTGTTTGATCATCAAATTATTTTTTGACAGCTTTTCTTTAATCATTTTGGATCTTTTTTCAGATCTAACCCGTATCACTATGCATTATATGAATGATTTTGATTGGTGCAATATAAGTATTTTATAGTGAAATTCAAGAACCAATGATCTTATCATATTATGTATTTTACATAGACCTTTCGTAAGCACCAATTGAGATTCAAGCAAAACTAAGTACACAATTAAATATTAAAAATCAACAATGGAATAGACGAAACAAAGCCCTAATGCTTATTGGAACAATTAACAAAAGACAAATCATTGATCCATTAAGACAAATCATTGATCCATTAACTCTAATAATAACGAAATTATTCACTAATTAATGTAATAAAATCTTACCTAATCTTGTTTGTGGCCAAAGATCATTGTTGGTAATAAAATAATCAAAAAGACTAAATTGTATGCTGATATAAGGCCATCCATTGCGTAGTTATAAGATAACATGAAAAGGTAGTGACAACCAAAATAATAAACTTTCCATACACACCACAAAAAAGTAGCCAATCTACAAATTCATAACCTTAAGATTGTTCTATTCGAATTTGAAGTAGATATCATCATATCTTACCTTTTGCTGAATATAAAATATGGTTACAAATTGATACCTAATAATTTTTTTTTTATTTTTTTAAAAATTACATTTACTGTAAAAAAAAAAAAATTGTAGTTGTATTAGTAGCTCTAGTTTTGAAATTAGTTTCATGACAATTTTTTCGTAATGAATGCCAAGTTTGTTCTAATAGTGATAGGCGAAATTTAATTTGTCGCAAAATCTTAAAATATACCTCAATTTTCTTGCTCATCTTTGGCTTGTATTAGACAAATATTATGATCCTATATATTAAGGTAGTACGTCGTTCAATAAATATGTTCCATAATTTTTAATTTTCAAGGAGATCACTTATTCAAATTTATTTGCAGTAACAATTAATAAAAGGTTTTGCATTATTTATTTTTGATAAAAATCTGATTAATGTGTTCTCGATTAAAATTTTGGCGATAAATTTATTTATCAGTGATTTACGACTTAAATAAGATATTTTCCAATAATAATTCCTATAATCTCATTAGATAATTTTACACCAATCACTTCTCTTGCGTACCTTTTAAGAGCACGCGCAAACCACCAAATCTAAGTTCCTAAAAAGTTAAACCATGAAAAAGATAAAAATAAATAAATAAATATCTCACTATGTTCAATAATGGACTTTATTTTTTAATGTATTTATTTTGGGAGTGACACATGGCAAAATTTGTGCACCATGAAACTTTACCTTTTATGCACATACCCTTATCTTTTGTAAATAAAAATATAATTCTTGTGCAATGGTAGTCACCTTGTTGTACAATCTAGGCACCAATAAGCCTAAGATCCATGTTTTCTTTTCCTTTTCTTTATAAAGATATTGGATTTAGTTAGGGCTATCAAAAGGTCAAATTTGAATCAAATCAGCTCGAACATTGATTACATCTTGAGTCTATTAATAAGTTCCATTGTTCAAAATAATAAAAATTCAAAAATCAATAAGAATATGATTTGGATAACAGAAAATAATAAATAATTATATTAAAAAAACATTATTCATTATTTTCATAAATAAAAGAAAAATATAAATTTTTACATTATTAATTATAGTGTCACATATATAACATTTTGGATAAGATTTTTTTTTAATATTATAGAAGATCCTTATTTTAATACACAACTATTTTTAAAATTTGAAATCAGATATCTTTAAAGATCGGATTGCTTGATTCCATCTTTAATTCACCTACTTGGATAGTGAATATTTATCATCGGACATGATGTATTAAATGTTTTAATCGACTAAAAATCTTAAAATTTATATCGAGTTCCGCTCTATCAACAACCCTAGTTCCTATATAGTTCTTTCTTGCTATTCATGACCACTTTTCTTATGATATAGCCATGCCAACATTGATATCTTGTAACTACCTCATCTATCTATGGGTTTGATTTTCAATCAAAAGAACTTATCCCATGAAAGGGTATGATCATACTTAATGCTAGTTTTCTAGGGTTCATGAATATGGATTTGCATTGAACCTCTTTAATAGGCTTTCTTTTCTATCTTATAATGTAATCTACATGCAATCTCCTTCATAATCTTGGCCAAGTCATGTCCCAATCTACATCTACATACATGGGATGCTTGATTTTTATTATATCTTTGACTTGGAAAAGTCAAATTTTTTGAAAAGGGACAAGAAATATAGAAACTAATCAATTATTCTTGTTTTGAAAATGAGCTTACTTTCACTTTTACCATGTTATGTCCTACTTCTTCGTATTTAAATTCTTTTTTCAAGTATCATGTCACAAGGTTATCAATTTCATTGAGTATGGACAAACTTGAAGTCAAAAGTCTTATTAAAGGTGGAGAACAATATTTCAATTCACATGAAAGATAATCTATTGGAAAAGATGCTAATTATTTCATACATTTTATATACAAAACTTGATCGATATTATAAACAAAATAAGATGCAACAATTGCCGAATTCAGTCTCAACGGTTTCATCTCAAAGGATATAATACATAAATCCAACTCATTTCTCAATATCATGATATTCATTTACTTCTAGTGTGCAAGACTTTTTAATACTCCGTTAATTCCAGAAGTTTTAAACCAATTTAGACTTTTCAATAAAATACTATGATTCTTACAATGTCACAAACTTTTAAAATTCTGATCCCCAATGTAATCGAAGCCATCATATTATAAATACATTATATTTATGATATACATATTATGTTACTATAAGATATAAAATCTCATAACTTCCAAAATATTAATGTCACATGAAATGTTCAAAAACAAACTAATGAAAAGTACAGCATACATATCCTCTAGTAATTGGTTGAGAAATGACATCATCTTAGTTTTATCCTCATTCCTCCTTAATTTATGGAAAATGGAATGGTCTCTCACCTCAATTTATGACCCACAAAAGTAGTTTAATATTATTAAAGTTAATTTCTTGGTCTACTTCCAATATGTTATTGTTGCTTGTTTAATTCATCTTGGTATATTCTAGCATAATCTTCTTTTTTTTCTTCTTTTTACCTTTTTTTCCTTTTTTGTCATTTAGCCTCCTTTTCGCAGTTACAATTTGCCCAAATTGTTGTCAACATTTCTATTGGATGCCTTTGGAATACATCCATTAATTTTCTC
>JACFYI010002893.1:1013021-1024528 GCA_014898755.1 Handroanthus guayacan
ACGACTACTGGGTACACGACTAGGGGAGTTGCTGATTCCATCAGAAATCTGAACGATCTCAGGTTCATCTAACACGTCTACGGGCTTTGCCTCACTGAAGATTGTGCAGAGATGAGCCAAGTGGAACTCACCGTTCTTCATGTAAGCCTTGGCTAGGGGATATTTTTGTGGAAAAAAAAAAGAAAAAAAAAACCCAATGTTGTGTTAGCTACGTGGCATGTAATTCTCAAGATGATGCTATGAACATAGAAGGGATTAATAGAATATTACCAGTGTTAGTAATCCCAGGTATAACGATCAGTAACCACAATATTAGTACTTGCATCGTATGAGACATGTGGAAGGGTAGTTATGAAGCCAAACACTTTATATCGGTGATGAAGCTTTTTGAAACGTTGGTGGGCATATTTGTATGAGAAAAAAGTGCCGTATTTCTGGTTCACTGAATCAATAGATGTTCGAATGGCAATAACATCAGAGTTATTTATCGTACAGTTGCCTTCCCTAGCATATTCTGACAATCTCGCAATGAATTCTTGCTCGTAAGATGCATTCCATTGACCATCGTAAAAGAATACAGCCTGATCACGAGGATTTCTGGGAGCCATTTGAAATAGTAATATTATAGATGAAACTGTAAATGGGTGGTTTCTTCTTGGGGCTTTTTTGCATTTCAGTTTCAAGTGCTAAATATATAGGAGTGTTCTTCAATTTAAAAATTTTGTTCCACAAACTATGATTAAAGGTAAGAAAAATGCCTAACATTGCACCCTCAAATCTAGTAAATTTCTTTACCGTATTATTCAATTGTCAAATCTCATTTCAATCTTACTGCAAGAGGGAAGATATTGGATTCTTGGAATCTACTGCATTTACTTGGTTTTGGTGCAAAAAACAAAAACTTTACATTGATATATCCTAATCAAATTGATGTGAAGTATCCATATGGATGGGATATTTTTTCCAATATATATTTTAACTCATCAATATAATTATTGATAATATAATTAATTATGTTCAGTAGATCATAATTATGTATGATTTTTCTTATCATAGTGCAATATATGATATAAAGCATGACTAGGAATAACACATACAATTTCTATCAATTATCAAATATTTTTCCACATCTTTACATAATTAAGTCTGAAACTTTGTAAGTACGAATAAATAAAATATTATTTATTAAAATATTAAGGACAATTTTAGATAAAACTATATAATCCGAACAAAGTATGATAAACAATTACAATTTCTCATGTGCGATTACAGAATAATAGAACAACCCAACTACGACTACCTTATACACAATCGTCATTGAAGGAAAATATCACAAATTATAAATAACCGAACATGACCATATAAATTTTCCAATAATCTTGGAAACTCATGATATGTATCGTAGTTTAGATATAATTATACAAGTTATTCAAATAATAACTCAACAAGACATGTTTTCATCACACAAAATAGTGAATAAAAATCAAAATTTTATACACCTAATCAAATCCTCTAAATCACAAAAAAAGGAAAAAGGAATTAAAATGCTGTATTCATGGAAGAAATGATGCAAGAATTGAATTCTCCCCAAAAGACTGAGATGAAAGCTAAAGCTGTGTCTGGATTGATAGTTCAAAATATTGGCAGAGGGAAGTGAAAGGTCCATGCACACATGACAACCCAATGCAAGAATTTTTTTTCCAAATTATTCAACCGTGGAATGAGCAATTGATAAGTGGAGAAATTTTCAAATTTGTTATCATGAATCAAGGGGCAATATTGTAATTGATATATACAATCCAATTCAATACACCCTATCAAACAAGCTATAGAGATAATGGAATTTCACATTCCATCTAACAATCACCTCTATCAAACAACATTTACACATGCCAACAAATTCCCCAACTTCCTTAATCTTTAGCGGGCCTTAATTAGGTGAGATTATTGAAATACCATATCAAACATGCCCCAGCAAAATAATGGATTTAAGTAATGTGCATTGATGCACGAAATTATTTTGCATATCCATAAATATAGTGTTATATAATTTTGTATCGTAGTTTATTATTTGAGACTTATATTTATATTTATATTAATATTATTATAGAAAGAAAGGTGGTTTTATTTTTCAAATTGAAGTTATTTGGTGTCTTTTTACAAATTTTATACTTTTGACTTTCTATAAAATGAAAACAAGAACGCAGATTAATTATGAAAGAGAAAAGTACATTAAGCCACCCGAACTATAGGCGTTTTTGTACTTTGCAATCTAATAAAAAAAAGTTACACTTTGTCATCTCAACTTCGCAAAAATTTCATTTTGAAACCTCAGTATATTTTTCGGGAAATATTTCATCGGAATATTCGCACATTGGACACGTGTCTGAATATCATGATAGGAAAAGTCTTACTTTACCACCTGAACTTTGTAAAATTTTGCACAATATCACTTATCGGTGAAATATATCCACTGAAAAATAGATTGTGTTGCAAAGTGAAAAATTTTGCAAAGTTGAGATAGCAAAGTGTAACTTTTTTTTATTAGGTTGTAAAGTGCAAAAACGCCTATAGTTTAGGTGGCTTAATGTATTTTTCTCATTATGAAATTGGAAAGTAATTGACATATTAGGCAATTCATTTCTTATACCAAATCTGAATAGCTCAATTTATTTTTTGACTTTTTGACAAATTTAATAAAATTAGATTTTAACTAATTTTAAAGGAAAATGTACTTTGACATTCAAACTATGAATGCTTACGCTTCACTAGCTAAACTTTTATCACAATATCATCAAGATTTTGTGAAATGTTTTACTTACCCCCATATATATATATATATATACTAGAAAGGGCTACACCGCGCCTTGCGCAGTGTTGTGCCTGGTATTTTGTTTTAGATATTATATTGTTAAAGGCAAATAAATTTTATTACTTGTACTATAAATGATTTATCAGATGCTACAAATAGTTTAGGGGAAATGTAAAATTGCAGCATTTATTTTTAGAAGGCATAATTATTTAGAGCTGTCTGTTCTATAAATTTCATCATAGACCATGATTAGTGGAATGAAACTAAAGATATAATGTACAATATATTGCATGCTTAATCCTGATTATAGCTGTCTTTTTATACATAGAAATTCATGGCTATCATAGTTACATCCCATATTTTAGCCCACAAAATGAGAGCCATGGAATTCCCTGACAAAAATATGTACACAGCTTTCTTCTGTTCTTCTAATATTTTTGCAAGCTTTGGTAAGTAACAAACTATTTTATCTTGCCATGTGTTTCAAAAGGGAAGAAATATATACAAAAGTTTGAGATTCTGAAGCCATTCAGTAATCAAAAGTGTTAATTCATGCACTTGTAGTGCATGATCAAAATATGACGATAATAAATTTGTTACAACATATTGCCTGATGACTTACATATTAGTTAATACAGCTAGCTGCCCACATCCTGGGCAAGTTGATCCTCCTCATATGCAAAATTCAATATAGATGTTTTCATTAGTATAATAAAGTTTATTATTCACAAAAAAACAATATGAAATATTTTGACATGAATAGAGATAACCTTGCACAATTTGTTTCAGCTTTTTTGTAATCCCAGATGATCCAACAGTGCTTTCCTCATCTATTTTTTCGATTGATAGGTAGAATGTGCTAATCTTTAGAACTTGTTCATATAGTAATTATAAAAGTAAATGAAATTTTCCCAAAACCACGATACATTATGTTGTGAAAGATTTTCATACCAGCAAATACCAAGCGTTTCCTAGCATTTGTTCCAAACGTAGCTTGACCATGATGATCTTCACCCAGATTGATTGAAGTAGACACAAGTGTGGCAGCTTCTTTTTCCTTGTCCTTAAATAACCTCAAGATTGTGTATTGAGTGTGAGTGCCGTCATGGCGCTTGAAGAAAGTTTTCTTTAGCTTGACAAGATATTTTTTGTTTTTCAAATTTGCATTCATTTCATCTGTAGAATGAGGATTTTCCTGCATGATTTAGAATTTGTTAACAAGAAATATCAAATTAACACAGAAGAGCACACAAACACTAAAAAATGACAAAAAAAAATTCATCAATAAATAATTTAAACTTAAACTAAATCTAGAGAAGCACAGTTGTGTTTTACAAAAGTGCACAAAGCCAACCCTCCTAAACCTCACAAACAAAATAAAATTGAAACTCAAGATACAAAAGAGCAAAAGCAATCCATACAATCAAAAGCTAAAACCAGAAAATACCGCAAATCAAAAGACATGGAACTTGAAACCCCACAAACAAAATGAAATTAAAACTGAAGACATTGAACTTGAGAACAGAAGCACTAAAACCCAAGTTTTGAAAAGCCAAATAGCAGTTGTCCATTTAATCAAAAGCTAAAATCAGTAAATACATAACAAAACAATCCGAAAGCTTACACTATAATACAGCTATAAAATCAATCGAATTCAGTTTCTATACACATAAACTCCATCATAAGAGATACATAACCACAGGTTTTATAAAAAGATCTTACAAAAGTCCACAAAAGCCAACTCTCCTAAGTCCCACAAACAAAATGAAATTGAAATTCAAGATACGAAAGAGCCAAAGAAATCCATACAATCAAAAGCTAAAACCAGAAATTACTGCAAATCAAAAGACATGGAACTTGAAACCCCACAAACAAAATGAAATTGAAACTGAAGACATTGAGCTTGAGAATAGGAGCAGTAAAACCCAAGTTTCGAAAAGCCAAATAGCAGTTGTCCATCTATGCACATAAACTCCGTCATAAGAGATACTTAACCACAGGTTTTTATACAAAGGTCTCATTTTTTGTTATGTGTTGGGGAACTTACTGCATTGTTCATCTCCATTGCTGCGGTTGCATTTATGTTTATAACTCTGACTGCATCCTCGCCAAAAGCCATTGCCTCTAGAGATCCCGTGTCATCTTCGATGTTGATAAAGACCCTCTCTCTAATTATTGTTGTTGTGATACATCAAAAATGTAAATGAGTTAAATATAAATGCAATGTGATATGAAATTTTCTGGAATGATTGATTGCAATAATAAAGTAACATTGGCTTTACAGTTATCTTTTGATTACACCTTTGACAATCAAATTCCCATTCGAATTCTGCATCGTACTGTGCATGACATTTTTCGCAAGCGATGTAATAAAAACGCTGATCCCTCTCACTAATTTGAACTCTAACTTTCAAAGAAAATTTATTAGGCTACATTTCCATAAACAAGAAATTTATTAGTCAATAAAAGAATTAAAGAATTAAAGAATTACTATTGCTGCAAAATCTAAGCATATGTTATTGTCATTGAAGAAATTGCTTTTGTCAATATTAGAACAACTAATTTCTGTGACAAGGGTAATTTACATTTTCGCTTCTTGCAACATCAGAAATGCTTTGAAGCTAAACAGTGGCTTGTATGGATGATAGCTGATTTTTTATTATATCTTCAAGCTATGCCAAAGCATCCTTGATAGCAGTTTGGTTGTTTGCTTGCCTAGTTGAACAAAAAGTATGCACTTATCAAATATAGAGTACAATAATTATATTTTCCAGTCAAACATTTAAAGATTAAATCAACAACGAGAAAAGTTGTTAAATATACCAAGTTTTAAGCTTTTGAGCTTCTGGTATAGAAGGATCAATAACTATTGTTGTATGTAGTGTTGATCCTAATGATGTCCCTGCAAAATTGTCAAGAAAAAAACTTTATTTGTTCAACCTTGCCATCTAATTAGCGTTTTAAAAATATTCTATTATAATGTGAATAGATTTTTATTTGATCAATCTTGTCATTTAATTAGTGTTTCAAAAATTTTTTATTCTAATGTGAGTAGAAGTGCGGACATAACAAATTTACCATAATACTGTGCTACAGTAAGCTTGTTAGCTCTTATGATTGGCATTGGTTCTGCAGCTTCCATCAGTAGTTGTCCTTCAATGAGTGCAAGATTTTTCCACAGTGTTAGAATGACTGGCTTTTGTCTGTTAGAAAACATAATAAATAAGAGTGAAAATATGAGTTATTCAGTAATTAGTTGTTGCAAATTAGTATGATGTTTTTGACTTACTCGTGATTAAGAAGTCCAAATTCATGTCGGACATAATTTTTGGATGAACTGTTGACCATTCGTTGCTGATATTTTTTTTATCACAATTGCAAGTATGTCTAGTAAAATGAAAAGATAAAATGTTAGTTAATAGCACATAGATATTTTGCATGTAATGACACATAATTAAATAGCTAGCTCACCAACAGTTCTTTTCTCCTGCGAAGGTTGTAGTGAGCAGAAATCATGAAAGTGTGGAATTATAAGTGAACGGAAAATCAGATTGTCCAACACTTTAGTGACCACACTCTTTTGAGTAAATATCCACGTATATTTGTTACCAAGACTATCAAATCTTGGATTCGCAGGAGAGACTTTAGCATTTGAAACAATGTATGCATCATACAACAATAACGTCTTTTCATACTGCTCTTTGTCTTGTCCAAATATTGTAGCAAGAATGTTTGTACCCTGTAAAACCAAAGAATTTACATTTATTTCTTTCTTTACATTTAGAAAAATGAAATTTATTTTTTATGGTATTTATTGCATCGATGTAAACAATAAAATTCTTCAAATAGATCTTGTTATTCTATTTAAAAGAAAAACGAACATATTATTTAAAGAAGAGAAATAATATCTGTTGTTAAATGAAGAATTGCAACTTTGTTTTTTCTTCAGCAGAATAGATGTTAAGGAAAAAACAAATAAAGGACTAATTTTTCATGTAAATATCTAGTCAAATTTTGGTCATAAAGATAAAGTGTTCTAGTATTACATGTCATTCAATGCGAGTGTAAGACAAGTTAGAATTATCAAAAGGGCTGTCTAAAGGAAAATAAATCATAAAGACTAATTAGCACTTCATCCACCAAAGTCATTTGTTGATATTTTGTTGATCCGTGTCTTGATTCTCGAGGAGGTCCTTTATCTTCAACCAACACTTTCACGCTCCAGCATAGTAAGGTTAGAGTAACATCGTTTACGTGTTTCAGTTGCTGAGCCATGTCATTTGTTTGCTACACAACAAAATAAATAAATAATAAATTCCAAGATATGCTTTAACAAATAGGAATACTCATTGACAAGGAAATAAGGGACCAAGTTTTTCTTAACTAAGATTTAGATAAATGTTAACAGTAAACTATGAATTTTTTCAGAGATTAATGAACAACACTAAAAGTTATATGCAAAAAATAATGTCTTTACCTCCCTCAGTCATATCATATATTTCTTTATAGATAATATTCTTTGTATGTTGTGGATAACCAACGTCATCGATAGAAGGTTCAATTTGAACCTTCACTGATGCTGCTCTTTTTGCACGTGATAAAGCAACATATAATTGACCGTGTGAGAAAATTGGCTGAGGTAAATATATGCCAACAAAATCTAACATTTGGCCTTGGGCTTTATTAATAGTCATGGCAAAGCATGGACGAATTGGAAATTGAAATCTTTGAAAAGAGATTGGACACTTCTCTGTATCGCTACATTCTAGAGGTATTCGTGGTATGAAAACAATTTTGCCTTTATGATCTCTAGTTACAATTTCAGCTTGTACGATATTTTCAGCTAGCTTACGACAGATCAATCTTGTGCCATTACAAAGTCCTTCAATCGGGTTTAAATTCCTAAGCAACATAACAGGACAGTTTTTCTTCAAGATTAGTTCATGTGGCAGAAGACTGCTTGAGACAACAGCTGAAAAAAAATCTTCATATTGGCCTTGATCTTGTGGATTTTTGGCTTTATTGAAACTTACATATCGCTTAGATGCACCAGGTAATTTATCTATAAACATACTATTTATTTGGAGCATGTTTTCGTTCTTTAGGTCAAAATTGCTCTGTTTATTAATTCATAAGCCTCATATGAAAAAGAATCAATGGAAAGAAATACATAATTAATTAGAGCTAACAATGAAGTATCTCGATCAATGAATGGCAAGAAATATTATCTGGAATGTGAATGTTGTCATAAAAAATAAAAGGCTCTATTCCATCTCCTACTCGTAACAAAAATGCTGTATATAATGGGTCTTCTCGAGCCCTAATGTTCTCTTCTAATTTGAATTTTTTTACTTGAGGCTAAAGTTTTGATGCAACAAAACTTGCATTTATTATGTGCATTTTCGTTCCACGAGGCACTGTAGGTAAAGTTTGCCTAACATCACCACCGAACACAATAACCTTACCTCCAAATAGTTTATCACTTTGATTAGTAATATCTTGTAATAGCCTATTAAATGCTTCAATAATTTTGTGATTTGTCATTGATGCTTCATCCCAAATAACTAATTTAGCTATCAAGATCATTCTAGCTAAACTTGATTGTTTACTTATTTTTGCTTCACTTTTCTCTTCTAAATCAATCGGCAATTTAAAACGTGAGTGAGCTATTCTACCACCAGGTAATAAAGATGCAGCGGCACCAGATGATGCAGCAGCCAGAGCAATGTGGCCTCTTGAACGTACATATGCTACTAGAGCTCTATATAAAAAGGTTTTGCCAGTCCTACCTGGGCCATCAATAAAAAAAGCTCCAGATTCATTTGAATTGATTTTATGAATAACAGTTTTAAATACAATTTTTTGCTTTTCATTTAACTTTGTTACGTTATATAAATCTTCACTAAGAATTGGTATGTTTCTTTCGTAAGATAGCTCTCTCGTGAATTTTTCTTCTCTGTTAAACGATGAAAGTGAGGAGCTAATCCAAAATCATTCATAGATTTACTCATGTACATTAGATATTCATCAATGATTTGCAAGGTCTTTTGGCGCACAATATGCTCAGACATCATTGAGTTGTGCGAATAATCATCCGACAAAACCTCAAAAAATTTATTAAATACTTACTTCGGATCAAGTGGCGAATGATGAACTAACAAAAGTGCAAAAAGCTTTCGAAGTGTTGAAGGTGATTGAAATTTGGATACTTCTTCAAGGCATTGCTCTGTATATATATCAGATTGAAGTAATCCTCTATGTAGAGCAGTTGCTCTAAAAGATGGGAGGATATGATCTTGATAGAGCAATAAATGATTGTATGAAACAGGAGCTCTAACGCTAGATAAAAGAAGTTTTAAAAAGTATCATTCTCCTTCTGGTGGATCCATAATAACCAATCGACCAATGACAACTTGTTTCTTTCGAAACTTCCATCTACGCTCATTTTGTTCCCAAACAAAAAATTGAGGGAACTCCTTGTACAAAAGGTTTAAATTTTGAGCAATTTAATCATGCTTATTCATCCAAAAAAATTCTGTAAGCATTATTTTGCCAATTAGAGGATTTGCCAAAATTTCATTCAAAGGTCTTGTTCTCCCAAAGGAAACAAATTGCTGATTCGGTAGATGCACAGGCAATACAATCACATATATCAAATGCAAAAATACGCCAAAAAGCTTCAACCGAAGATATCCATCGACCATTTTGATAATCTTTTATTTTATCGATACTGTTAGCAAAAGTTTCATTTACTACGTTGTAGCAAATTCTATCATGACTTTTATATACATATTTGTATAAATATTTAACAAGCTTAAAATTAGAACAGGCTTCAACATTGATGTGGCAATTTAATTTTGACAAAAGATATGGACAATATAAAACGATACATCTATTATCCAAAAATGAATTTCTAACAAAAACTTTTCTGCCATCATCCCTCCTTCTATAAAAAGGATAAGTGTGTTTACCATGGCTTGTTACTTCACAAAATTCTTTTGGATATTTATTTTTGCATTTTTCATCTCTCATACAAATATTTTTTGGATTTGCTGAACTGCAAGGACCATGCATCATGTGAGAAATAACACAAGAATATAGCAATGATTCTTTATCAGCTGGTATTTCTGCACTAATAATTTTGTCATATAGCTCAGGTGAAGAAAGCTTATGATACTGCTTAAGATTAATTATCCAATGAGCAGGTGAAGAAAGCTTATGATGCTGCTTGAAAATAATTATCCAATGAGCAAGTGGGAGACCTCGCCTTTGATACTCGACAACATAAACATATGCTGCTACTTCTCCAAATAATTGCTTTTTCACAACATCATTCTTAAATTCTTCTAGTTTTGCTCTAAAGATTCTTGCAACTAAGTCAGGCCTATCTTGTGCATCTCCAGTGGGCAGCAAAAGATCTTTAATTTCTTTCCAATTAGGATTACAAGTCATTGTAATAAATAAATCTGGCTTCCCATACTGCTGCACCAAAGCCATTGCATTCACATACCTCTTTTTCATATCTCTAGGACCTCCAATAAAAGATGATGGAAGCACTATACGACGGCCAATTTGAGTCGGATCAGTTATACCATCCACCGCTAAAGAATTAACTATTCCTTGTAAGCTCTCTGATCTAGCATCAATTTGTTGTTGTTCAAGCCTATAATAGTCCAAACGTTGCGTATCTATCTTAATATATGAATCAATGCTTTATTGTTCACCCAACCTTCCTGAGTGAATAAGATAACTTTGATCATCTTCTCGAATTTGACATCTATACGAAGTTTATTCATGACATGAAACATTCTTGCGCTTCTTTTGGTTTGAAGTATAAACTGCAGGAATGAACTTTCAACAATTTTTAAATAGGCCTAAAGTATGAGTCAAAAATAATCTAGCTATTAAACTATTGAAAATTTTTTATTTTATATTGCATTTATAGGGAATACCTTTGGATTCTCATTCCAAGATATTAGTAGCTGATTGTCCTATTCCTAGGGCAACAACATTTTGACCCACACAAGGTCTACCTCGATTTCTCACATGACTGTTCTTTTCGATCCCAACATGCCAACTAGCTTCTCCATAAGGGAACAACAAAGGACATTGCAAAGGATTGTAATAGCCGTAATAATAAAGTATTGAATGCGGTCAGTTATCGGAACCATATTCTTTAACATCACTAATCATATCCTTAGGATCATCAGAAGTTTCATCCCATATGCCAGCTATTTCTTGCTCAGTTGATAAATTGTGCATCTTTTGATTTAGAGTAGGATTAGCACGCAAGACAACTGTAGAATTTTGCAAATTTTGCCAAGAACGCAAATGCTTGAAGATCCTAGAGTATGGATTGTTCGCTAATGCTTGAAAAAGCAAATCAAGAATATCTTGCTCAAGACCATACTTGCTTAAAACATTTGGACATATTTGATCAATTGTATCAATAGAAAAAAGTTGAAGCCGCTTTGGAAGTTCAATTAAAGGATTAAATGACTCCAATCTATGAGACACTTGACCATTGACCTTCAAAGTATAAATTCCACTATTACTCCAACAATAATGAGAATCTGTTTTCATTCCTATTGTAGTCAACGCAAAATTATTATTATAGGTACGATCTCTCCTACGGAAGCGTTTTCCAATATTTGATGTATCAATAGTAAATAGACACTTTAAGATTGGGTTACAA
>JACFYI010002893.1:1031290-1042780 GCA_014898755.1 Handroanthus guayacan
ATACTTTTGCCAAGCCATTCATTTATATTGCTTGTGAGGTAATTGCAATCGTTGGCATGTTCATTTTCATTGTTGAGCTTATTGCCTATTTACTCGTTTATTGGCTTCCTTATTCGTCTCCATTCCATAGCTATGCTTCTTACTAAGTTAGTGGACTTATTCAAATATATTACCATGTGTAGGTAAATTTGCATTTGGAGCTCTTTAGGTTCGTTTTAAGCTCTTCTGCTTTGGTTTAGTTTGATAGTTTACCTGAATAATGATGTAAATGACTTGTAGCCATTAGATTATGTATTAGGGAGTGAAATTTGTACATTACCTTATGTTTTGGTTTTATTTTGGGCTTGTAGCCGTGATACCATAGTTTGTAAAGGTCCCTACACATTATTGGGGTTGTATAAATATGTAAATGCGATATTTAGTTATTTTCGTTGCATTGTTGTTAGCTCGCTAGAGGTCCGTCTGCCCACAGGTGGCGTTGCCGGCCCAGGGACGGCCGTCCCTAGACCCCGGGGCGTTACAGGTGGTATCAAAGCGCAGGATTGGAAACCCTAGAACTTCTTTGTTCGTTATTGTATATATATTCTACGATTTCCTTTATAGCTACTAACCTTATTTGTCAATCCTTGGTTTTGATGTAGGTAGATGGACAAAGGAAAAGATAAGGCCGTGAAGTTCATGAATTCCACTTATAGCACTAGCGAGGAGTTAGGTCGATTTGAGGCCATGATTGGTAATCCCAATGTCGACATTACGGGTGGTGATGATAGGATTGAAGTTGTTGGTAATGAGGTTGATAATACTATTAGTAATGAAGTAATGATTGGAGAGATTGGCAGGAATGTTGGAAATGATGGAAATGACCACAATAACAATATCCTTCTGGGGAATGATATGGTTGGTGGTGAGGGAATTCAAAATGAAGTCGAAGAAGAAGTGCCGAAAGAGGATCTTGGGGAGGATCCAGAGGAATTCCCTACACCCAAGACCGCAAACAATTTAGGAAATAATCCATTAAGAGAGGAATCACGTGAGAGAACACCTCCTCCTAGAGATGAACCAGCAATGGGTCAGCTTTTCACCCTATTACAGCAATTGGTAAATTCGAGCCGACAACTGGCTAATCAGGGGCAAGAAAATGAGGAAGATTCTGAGAGTAAACTATTATCCCAATTCCTGAGGTTTAACCACCCAGGTTCAAAGAAGAACCTGATGATAGGAAAGCTGAGACTTGGTTGAGTGAAATTGGAAAAATCTTCCGAGTACTTAACTACACGGAAGAACAACAAGTGAGGTATGCCACTTTCCTCTTAGATGAGACAGCACAGAACTGGTGGCGAGTTGTGGAACAGAGGTGGTGTAAAGTTAAACTTGAATAGACCTGGAATGAGTTTAGAACATAATTTACCAAGATGTATTTTTCTCAGGTGGTTAGGGATATGAGGGAAAAAGAATTCATGAATTTGATACAGGAATTATTATCTGTGGCGGAATATGAGGCGGAGTACAGTCGATTGATTCAGTATGCTCTGCATATCTTAGCTGATGAAAAAAGAAGGACGAAAAGATTTATTAAGGGGCTAAAGCCTGAGCTGAGACGAGCTCTGGCTATTTGCAATCCCTCCAGCTATGATGAAGTAGTTGAAAGAACAATGAAGCTAGAAGTGGAGTTTCAGGAACTCCAAACGATTTATAACAAGAGAAAAAGAAAATGATCGGGTAAAACCAACAAGAATAAAAGGAATGAAGGTTTCATTGGAAATAAACCAAAGATGATGGCCGGAAGTTTATCAACGGTGAAAGGAAAAGCTCCGGCAGTGATTGCAAAAAGAAGATGCAATTATTGTGGAGGCACCTCCCACACCGAGGACAAATGTTGGGAGAAACAAGGACGGTGCATAACTTGTGGGAGCCCACAGCATTTTGCTAAAGATTGTCAAAAGAATTTACCCACTGCTAGTAAGGGCAAGCCACAAGCAACACCAAAAAGGAAAAGTTGTACTCACTGTGGGGCTACAAATCACACCGAGGATAGGTGTTGGAAGAAACAAGGGAGATGTATGGTCTGTGGGAGTCCCCACCATTTCGCTAAGAACTGCCCCAAAACCTACAAGGATGGTAACGCTGGAACATCAAGCAAGCCACAACAAAATGCAGTAAAACATCTATAGATCAAACCCTGAGCTTACGCCTTAGCAGGAGATAGAAAAGTGAACCTTACGTAAGTGGCGGAAGATATATCTTAATTTAAAAATCCTTTATACGAAGTTTTTGTTTGATCCTAATGTTACGCACTCTTTTGTATTTTCTATATGTGCTAAGCGAGTGGGTTTGATTTTAGAAATTATGAGAACCCTATAAAAGTTCGAACTAGTGTAGGAGGATGTTAGAAAAAAAATTTGCATCAGGTATCCAAATTGCCTCGTGAACATGGAAAATCAAGAATATGAAACTCATCCTATTAGATTATCAATCCAACAGTATAACTTCATATTAGGAATGAATTAGTTGTACCAGCATCAGGCTATGATAGATTGCTTTGCTAAAATAGTAAAGTTGGGAAAGAGAATTGAAGCTGGTACTGACGTCAATTTCCATAATAGTAGAGATCACTACTATTTCTATGGTAATGGCTAGGAAGATAATAAGGAAGGGAAAATAAGGATTTCTAGTCTATTCGATAAATACGCCATAAGATACCATGGAATTAGAAGATGTGAAGGTAGTTAGAGATTTCTAAAGGCATTTCTTGAAGAGGTGGATTTAATACCCCAAATAGGAAAGTGAGTTTGAAATCAAAACTCTTTCTAGGGTAGTGTCGTTCTCGAAAATCCTTTACAAAGTACCCGTAAAGCTGAAGGAACCAAAAGAACAACTTCAAGAACTGTTGGACAGGAGCTTTATAAGGTCGAGCTCATTCCTTTGAGGAGCTCCAGTTCTAATTGCAAAGAAAATGATGGTTCACTAAGACTGCGTAATGACTATAGAGAGTTAAACAAAGTGATCATCAAAGAACGAATAGCCGCTACACCATGTTGATGAACTATTTGATCACCTTTAGGGATCTGTGGTGTACCCAAAGATAAATTTACGACAAGGGCACTCCCAAATAGAAAATACGAGAAGCAGACATTTCCAAGATCACATTTAATTCACGACATGGACATTTTAGGTTTGTTGTGATGCCATTTGGGTTGACGAATGCTCTTGTAGCATTCATAGATGTGATGTGTTGTTCTGTCCATATCTTGATTATTTGATGGTAATTTTCATCGAGAAGGTCTTGGTGTGCTCTGAGTCAAAGAGAGGACACAGAGAACGATTCGCATCAACTATAGGCCAAGTAGTTCTTCAGACGTTTAAAGAACGTCACTTGTATGCCAAATTCAGTAGATGTGAACTTTAGCTAAGTAAGGTAAACTTCTTGGGACATGTCATATCTCAAGATTGTCTTGAAGTGATTTAGATAAAGTAGAAGAAGTACTTAACTGGGAAAGACTGAAAATGGTTACTGAGGTGAGAAGTTTAAGGAATATTAGTTGGACATCTCACGCAGTTAACCCATAAGGATCAACGACTTGAATGGAACAAGGAGTGCGAGTAGAGTCTTATAGAGCTGAAGAAAAGATTAACTATAGCTCTAATACTCGCACTATCTAATAAGTCAGAAGAATTTATAGTATATACGGATGCTTCTAAAGAAGCTCTGGGCTATATATGGATGCAGAAGATTTGTTATGTTTCAGAAATAGGGTATATGCTTTGGAGGCTTATAAGTAAGATAATTATTGATGTTATGGTTCCCCAAGGAATGCTGCCACCTCATTTTAAGCAAAATTTGCCAATGGTGCCTAAGGTACTAGTCATCGGTAGAAGTGGTGAGTCATGATAGTGGATAAAGTCGGGTGATGCCTCAAAGATCCCAAAGTAAGTACACATAACAGACGCCGAACTTGAGTGATTCGGAAAGCATTTAAAGGACCATAATGATGATGACATAGATAAGGATCTAGAGGATAGGTTTAATAAGTGAGGGAATTGGCTGTAACTTGTAGTGGCAGCTTTAAGTGACACCAAATTTTGTGGAGCCTAGCAATGGAGGTATGGTAAAACACTAAGCATAATGTGAGAGTGGTTATATAGCCCCTCTTCCTTTTATTTATTTCGGAAGTGGTTTAGCAACCATAATTTTTCTATGAAATGACAAGAACTTTGAGCATAGATAAATACGGGATTGTTAGTATTACCTATTTTAAGCTTTGATGTTGTATATATTCTATGATAAGACAAATTTTGGAACTTCATGATAAATAGGTTATTGCAATGACATTAAGAAATATCATTAGCCTATTTTAGATAATCATGGCAATAAGAGAAGGAACTTTAAAATTTCTAGGATCGCAATAGGATTGTATGAATTTGGGAAAAATTAGGATTTCTGATCTACTTAATAAATAAGCCACGAGATACCATGAAAATCGAGAATATGAGTAGGGTACTTAGAGATTTCTAAAGGTGTTAACAACAATCCGTCAAACTAAGTATTTGGTATCTTTTGAAAGGATAAAGATATACAGAGATTTGAAATCTGAAGTTTTGGTAAGATGGCATGGAAAGGATATAAGTAGGCATATTCAGAAACCCGAAGTTTACAGTAAGATTGTAGAGTAGTTCACAAGAACATTTAGAGATTAAGCTGTCGTTTAAAAATAACAACTCATTCTCAAACTGATGAACAATCAGAAAGGATGATATCACATATATAGAACAACCCGTTCCTAGATTTCCAAATTTGTGAACCTAAGAATTGTAGGATACCCCACTTGTTTGAGTAAAGATATAAATCTGGGGACCAGATTCTTTTTAGAAGGGGAGAATGTGATAATCCGAAAATTTTCCTAATTTAATTTTAAAGTGAGAAAATTTATCTAATTAAATTCTTAGCCAAATATTTTCTTAATTTGATTTTTGAACTCTCAATTTTCAATCAATCGGTATTTTAAAATATTTTTGAGAAAATCCTAATTGGTACCCGATTTTTCACCGATTTGAGATTTTACTCCCAATCAAAAATATTTTATTACTTCAAAAAGATTTATTTTACTCTCAAAAATTATTGTATACATTATTTGGTTCAAGAAATGATTTTTAGTCCAAATTATATCCAAGAATTTAGTCCAAAACTTAAATTGTTATACCATATATTATACACAAAATTCTATTAGAAATAAAATCAAAATATATACATATATATACACACAAAGCCACCACATACACACACAATATAGCAAAGATATTTTATTTTTTAATGTGAGGATTAATCCTTAAACAAGTTTTGCAACATCATTGTGCTAGCCATCTACAATCCATAACTATTTGACACCTTTCATTAAATTTAAAAATGACCAATGGATCCCAACATTTTTTCTATATGAAAAACAACAAATTTTTAGAAATTGGACTATAATTTTTGTGCAATGAGGGAAGGAGAAAAAGAGAGAAAAGAGAAAGAGAGAAGAATGAGAGAAAAAAAGAAGAAAATTTGCTAGACCAATTTTCTTCATCTTGTCTTCTTTTCCAAAGGAATTTTCACCCTTTAACATCAATTTCAATTCAAAATTAACTCAAGGAAGGGGAAAATGAAGGTTGCTCACTTGGTAAGATAGGAATTTTAGTTGTTATGTGGTATTTTCTATATAGGTATAGAATATGGTATAAAACTTATGATTTTGATTTCTATAGGTTTTGATTGAGGTGTGAACCACTACTAGCAAGTTTTGGATTGGCTTATAAGTTAAGGATCATAACTATTCCCTCTTTTGCATATTTGCTATGGATTGGAACTTGTATTGATTAATTCCAATTCTTGAATCGATTGAATCGTATTGTTGAAATATCATTGGAATTCCTTGATTTGGGACACTTGATTTTATTGAAACCTTGGCTCCATCCTATGCTATTGTATTTTTAATCATGTTGGAGACTTGATGGAGTAAAAATCATGGACAAAAGAGGACTCAAATAACTTGATAGATTGAAAACACAAAAATTGCTATTTTTGCCAAAATTCTTTAAAACTTAGAAATTAAAAATCTCAATGATGACTAGAACAAACTAAGGCTAAATTTTACATTTTCGAAGGTCTAATTTGTAAAGAAGTTTATACAAAAAAAAAAAAAAATTTCCCAATTACAGCTCATCGGGCGCGATAGCGCCCGTTTTCGCTCGTGGACGTGCCCGCGACAGAAAATTTGGAAGTTTTACGCACGTTTGCACCCGTTGTGTCCGCAGTTGCGCCCGTTTCAGAATATTTTATATTCGATTTTAAGTCATTTTGCCTTTTTACGTTCATATTTTACCTTTTTTCAATGTTTTGAAAACTTCAAAAATAATGTTCTTCCTAATCCAAAGTTTGAATGAAACAAATTTCAAATTTAACAAATGTTATTGATTTATTCTTTCACTCCGAACAAGAATAAGTTCGAATAATTTGATATTATTTTAAAATGGAATTGTCCATTCATTTGCACCCGAGATAAAAAGTCAAATTTTGGTTTAACTTCTTTTTGCTATTTTAAGTCCATATTTCACTCCAATAAACTCTCCTAAATCTAAGTGTACATTTTTTTATGTCCCAATATTGTATTGAAATATTTGATCGAATTCGAATTTATGATAAAACTTTGTCTTGTTATTTCGGACTATTGTTCTAAATCTCTAATTGAATTTGATTAATAGTTCATGTCCGAATTCTTATTATTGTTGGAGCTTCACATTGTTATAATTTGTTTATTTGTATTGATTGAAAATCGATTGATCGATTAATTATTGGGCCCTGGGAAGTTTCAGGAGGGATGCTGGGCGGCATCGGGCCAACAGTGAATCCCCTGGATGGCTTCCCCATCATTTAGATAGTCCTCTGGAGGTCTGGAGGTAGGTTTTTCAGGAACTAGTCTATGCCACGTGGTACATCGACAGTGTCTATAGTTGGCTGGGTTATCCCTCCGAGTGGCCACTCTGGGGAGGGACCCTATGGAGGGATAAGGATTATATATTGTTATAGAGTTATAAGGATAACAGATCCACCAAATAATAGTTCTGCCTTTGCCATATAATTGCGCTAATTGTTATTATGATTAAGCTTGTTTATGCTCTTGCTGAGCTATTATTTGTGCTCTTGTCGAGCTATTGTCTATGCTATTGACGAGCCATTATTTATGCTCTTGTCGAACTATCGTTTATACTTTTGCCGAGCCATTCGTTTATATTGCTTGTTAGGTAATTGCAATCGTTGGCATGTTCATTTTTATTGTTGTGCTTATTGCCTCTTTACTTGTTTATAAGCTTCCTTATTCGTCTCCATTCCATAGCTATGCTTGTCACTAAATCAGTGGACTTATTTAATAATATTATCATGTGTAGGTAATATGCATTTGGAGCTCTTTAGGTTCGTTTTAAGCTCTTTTCCTTTGGTTTAGTTCGATGGTTTACCTGAACAATGATGTAAATGGCTTGTAGCCATTAGATTATGTATTAAGGAGTGAAATTTGTACATTACCTTATGTTTTGGTTTTATTTTGGGCTTGTAGCCGTGAGACCATAGTTTCTCAAGGTCCCTATACGTTATTGGGATTGTATAAATATGTAAATGCGATATTTAGTTATTTTCGTTGCATTGTTATTAGCTCGCTAGAGATCCGCCTGCTCACAGGTGGCGTTGCCAGCCCAAGGGCGGCCATCCCTGGACCCAGAGGCGTTACAATAAGCCACTAAAAAAAAACAGAAGTCACCAAGCACCACTCAATACAAAATAATAAAAAAAATTACAAAACAATAACTACTCCCATTAAAAGACCCTGAAACAAATGTTCGGAAATACAGAGAAGCATAATAAAAAACAAAACGAGACCACTCCATGGCACCGGTTGCAATGAATAATAATTACCAATTGCCTCGAGGCAAGTGCTTCTAGAAGTGTAAAAGGAGACTATCTTCTGGTCAAGCAATAAACAGTGGGAAAATGTAGTAAAAAAAATAATAAAAAGCCAAAATGTCATTTCCTCCAAAAGAAAATGGGACCCAGCGGCTCTGATCACAAAAAAAAAAAAAAAAAAAAAAAAAAAAAAAAAAAAAAAAAAAACCCAAAAAAAAGGAAGAGAGAACGAAAAGTAGGACCAAGAGATGCAGCAAAATTTCATCTATCCTGACGCAATTTCGTCTGCCCTGATAGTGGGCCCCATAGTCAAGTTAAAGCCAAGCACAAGAAGCTAAGTTGGATGCACCAACCTACAATGCATCACATGTCCAAAACGACATCGTTTCCAGGAAAATATGGTGAAAAAAAATTTAAAAATCCCTTCACGTGCCCATCCACTGTAGGCACGCGCATTCGTGCTTATAATGTTGAGTAATATATTTATATATATATTCAATTACAACAGAACATTGCAAATTATTCCATCAAGATGTTCCTATCAGTACTTGTTTAAAGGGTACTTTTGTTTTTTAATATACGTTTTTCCAATTTCATATTTACTTATCTAGTTTCATAAATTGAAAACATACGTTGAAAGGGATAATTACAAAAAGACCTCTGTGTTATCCATAGTTAGCATTAAGACCTTTGTGTTATTTTTAATAGCTTAATCTCCTATCAACTTTTAAAAATTAGCTAATGTGCCCCATTGGTCCCTTTTCTCAAATTTTTGGTGTTACATGACTAAAATACCCCTGTACAAAATAGAAATGAAAAGCAACCGAAGCCATCTTCTCTGCCATTTCTTCTTACGATTTAGATGCAAAAAATAGAGCCCTAGGTTAAAAAATTTTTCATCATTTTCAGAACTCAAATCTATTAAAATACAATGCATCAAGCTTATTAATTGTTGAATCTGAGTTGTGCAAGTCTTGGCGAATCTATTGAGCAGGTTAAGGTGGTGTCGCACCTCATTTTTAGCGAAAGAACTGAGCTCTGTGAATGTATGAATTTTTAATTGAAAAATACGTTTGTATAGGTTTTTTCACAAGGTTTGTGTCTTCTTATAGCTATTTTGTCATGGATATTGGGTTGTTTGTGGGGTAGGACTATATGAGTGGTCTAGGTTATATTGCTATTTGTCTGAGTGGTTGAAATCAAATGGGGTATATGTATGTATATATGTATGCATTGATTCCTTTATTCTTTTATGTTGTTATGTGGTTCATTCGTCAGCTTTCAGGTTTTGTAAATAATTATTTGTTGAATTAGATTCTGTTCTCTAAAGTTTTGTAGGACCTGGGTGGCAAAAAATTTCTTTTTTTTTTTTAATTGAAGTTGAATTGTTTTGGTTTTTGTTATTTTTTTTTCAAAAGATTCTTATCTGCTTAAGATTCCTTATGTGGTCCCAATTATTGATCAATTTAGTCAACTTACTTTAATTACATATAGGTCAACAACTGTTGAAAAATAGGTGATGAACCGTTAATTACTCCTGTACTGTGGGTGGGTGGATATTTTGAGAGGACCAGAAAACATACAAAATATGTAGAGAGATCTAGACATGAATTTCCAAGGCTAAATCTAGATTACCTCAACCAAGACTTTCTATATGAGTTGTACACAGAGGCTTGTGAAAGTGAGGCAAAAAATGTGGACTTCTTCTATGTGGTTCCTAACATGTCAATAGAACATGGATTGAAGTTGTGTTGTGGTGATATTGGAGTATGTGACTTAATTACATACTTTAAAGGTTTATCTCACTTAATTATATATGTGGAGGAGAAACATTAAGATGAACTTCAAATTAGGGATAGTGAAGAAGGAAAGCAGGGTGATGTGCCAGTGCAAGGAGGGGTGCAGGGTGATGTGTCAGTGCAAGAGGATGTTCTAGTTCAAAAAGTGCAGTGTAATGATCCAATGCAAGATGATATGCATTAGGTGCAAAGTGAAAGGGGAATACATGATGCTGGCCATGATATGCCATGATTGGATGAAGATGATGATGCTTTCTTTGACTTTGTTGAGGTTCAGTTTGAAAATCTAGGTGCTTCAACACAAGCTGCTCCAAAAAATATTCAAAATGAAGATGACATGGTGGAAGATTATGATGATTGTGGCTCCACGGATCGCGATAGCACGCCCGCCTCGCGGTCCGGAACGTCACTCGCGGTTGGACGAACATACTAATAACCAAAAACAGAATATAACATGCTCAAAATAAACTAAAACCATCGGAATTCTCATTCATACCAAAATGATCGTACATTTTACATGATTTCCCAAAACATAAGCTCAACTACTTATATTTACAAATTATTATATCAAAAGTCTAGTTGAGCTAATACAAACTTGCTACAGTACCAAAAAACTTAAACCGATAGGGCTTGATCAGGCAATGGTTCACAACTTAAGATCCTACATAATATATCGTGAAATCATGAGTCACACGACCCAGTAAAATTTATGGCATGAAGAAGAAGCAAAGGAGTTCCAAACAATAGGCATATCCACAAACGGGACATGAATGTGATTTCGATATACAATTCAGAACAGTTCAGAACGGGCAAATCAAACTGATAACAAGAATATATATCACATTCAAGTCATAAGGCAGATACAAGCGTTTGGTAGGTCTATCACCCTTATCTCTCCAATACAGTTATATAAAAATCCTTATCCCTCCGCGCTTTTGAAAGAGCAATCAATACAATAAAGCACAGTCGACATTCGTGCTTTAGAATAATCCATCAGAGCTCTAACTCCAGAGTCATCCGGATTATCCCACAGATGAAAATTCACATGGCTCGTATTGACAACCCAACGTTGCCCAATCCGATACTCATGTAAATCCCTTGGGCCCAACAGACAGTCAGAACGGTAGGCTAAGAACAATCAGAATAAAACAAGTGTACCAAAATCATGAAGCTATTGGCACGTCTTGATTGACTAATGGCAATTAAGTAATCAATTCGGAAGCTTAGTCAATCATTCAGTTCAAACAAACGAGTATTGGACTATAGACTTGAGGAATTTCATTTCGAAGTCATAGACAAACATAGGGAGGTTAAGTATGGTAAAAATTAATTGGAAACAATGTCGAATTCAAACTTATTCGAATCATATCTTAGTCTTGGGTTAAGTAAATAATCATTTGAAAATAAACATTAAATTGAAAACTCATTCAATTTGGGTGTTGGGTTAAGAAAATGATCATTTTAAATTATTCAAATCGATGAATAAGGTGAAAAACGGGCTTAAAATATCATAAACAACAAAAGCACAAGTTTGGAAACTGTCGTGGCCGCGACCGCGTGCAAAAATGGGCGCTAACGCGCCCGAACGGCAGTGAACAGTGCCGTGAACGGTGCCGTGAACAGTAACATTTTTTTTTTCAGTTTGTTTGATATATATTCAGACCTCTCAAACTAAAATTTCAAGCCAAAATTTTCAAGTTTACCATTTTAAATCCATTTTACAAGTTTTAAGGAGAAAATTCGGTTTTGTGTCAACTT